>OVBB01000668.1:1214-19923 GCA_900406415.1 Isatis lusitanica
CAATTTTTATGCAAACAAACAATTTGATATATATATATATATATATATATATATATATATTGGCCAATTTTGATTTAATGTTTATGCACTTGGTATTTTCTATTTTTAGTTAAATCCTTACTTAAAAGTTAATCATAAACCATTAGGAAAAGGAAAAACTAATAAAAGGATAATTACTTAAAGGGAAAAGGATATTTCCTTAAAGGAAAATGATATTTCCAAAACTTTCATTTTTACTAAAAGGAAGGGATTAGAGATTTCCTATTTGGATTAGGATTAGGGTTTTGTGGTTTTAGTCACAAACAAGTTTTCTCTTCTTTTCTTTTCATGGCCGATTTTTCTTTTCTTTTCTTAGGGTTTTTTTTTTCAAATTCATTCAAGGTTCAAACAAAAAGATCTAACAACCTAACTCACAAGATTCATGCAACCGATTTTAGGTGATGATGTTTAATGATCATGTAATCCGATTTCAAGATGAACAAGGCATGGCCGATTCTTAAAGGTGATGTAACAAACTATATGGTTTGGTTTTATCATGCAAACAAGTTCATCACGACAATCTCAAACAAGTTTAATCAAGGAACCGATTTTAGGGTTTCATATAGCTTAGGTCAAATTCAATTCTTAGGGTTTATGAGATGAAACAGGTTTAAACACATAGCCGATTTTTAAAGAGTCTTATCTTGGCTTAGATTCAAGTTCGGATGATGGTTTAAACATGAACAAACAAGTTCTAGAGAGAGATTGATTTTAGGGTTTCTTATTCTTCTTAGTCCAATTCGATTTGCTCTTATTCTTAGCTTAGGGATTACCTTAATACCTTTGAATGTTGAATGGACAGGAACCGGGAGCTAAAGACCTCGGTAAACACAAGCAGAAGTCGGATCTCCCTTGAAGAACAAGACGGCGGCCGGCGGCAGCAAGAGGCGGCGGACGGCGGCGGCTAGGAGCAAATCGTCGTTGGCGGCTGCTCAGGGTCTCTAAGGCTTCATGCTGATAACATGTTGTGAATAACTTGTATATATTAATGAGGACCAAAGGTCTCTTTATATAGGTTTACAATAAGGATCAATATGGCAATATTCCATAAACCTATTCCTTGTCTAAAAAGGAAAGTCTAATACTTAATATAGACTAAACTAAGGACCGGTTATGCAATAACCTCTATATGGATCGGTCTGTATTGAGTCCATTAACCAAACGGTTCATAACAATAACACAATTATGGAGCGAAAAAGAAGGCCATTGAAATATGATAGTTTCCTTTCTTTATTATCTTGTTTGTTAGGTTTGATGTATATGGTTGGTTTTGTCGATTTTCTTAACTCTTAATACAGCTACAACATGAACTGGTGACGACGATGGAAGGGGAAGAGGGGAAGAAAAAGAGGCGAAGAAGCTCCCATATGAGATTCTAGAGAAAGGTGATGGAATTGAGGATTTGGAAAAGGAGGTCGCTGGTTTAAAGAGTGTAAGGAGAAGTGATTGAAGAAATTGGGGAAGAAGCTTGGTGCTTTAGAGGTGAACGAGCGAGAGGACAAGATAAAACTTGACTTGTTTTGTTTTCGAAAGTGTTCCTTATTTAATTTTCTTTATATATGTTTAAAAACTTAATTGGTTTCACACATTTTGGAGTTTTCTTTTTACCAGAGGTTATCCCGCGTGTACAGTATACACATGCATACTTCCACTATCTTTGTAAAAATGAAAACAATATTATTTATGAGGCAGAGAAATTTTGTCTTTTAATCTTTTAAAGTAAAGTTTTAAACGTTTTCTGGCACGGAGTCAGAGGTAGCCGCCGACCAAGCTTTGCTTTTCCTCTAACCATCCGGCGACAATCCTCCTCCGTCTCAGCCCCGACCAACATGGCTCCTCACCTCCGGGTTTCCACCACTCGCTAATCCTCTGAACTGCCGACTTGTCTCTTCCCCTTCGTTGCTTTCCGATGAAAAGATCTGGTTCTTCTCTCCTCTCCAATGGCGACTTGCTTCTCCACCGTGGTGAACACCATCGGACTCTTTCCTCGGAGTAAGCTCTCTCCGCCACCTTTGTTTTGATCTCCGACTATGACTGTGTCAATGCGCACTCTGCAACCACCGGATCCCCAGTTCCGCCGGACCCTCCTGACCATCAAACCACAACGACAACCAGTTCTTCCTTTCTTTTCTCAGCACTGCGACCCTTTGTTGCAGAGCCGCTACCAACTACAACTCCATTGCTTCCGGCAAGAAACCAAAGAAGCATCCTCACCACCACGGCGATTCCTACTCCGATGTCCTCAGCTCCGCCGGTCTTCCCAGATCTGCACCTGTTCACCTTCTCGAGACCACACGTCAACACCACCGGACCAAGTACTGCAACGAGCTTCACTGTTTACTCTAATATGGTTTATGTCCCTTCCCTCGCTATGTTTGCAGACTCGGTCTATCTCCACATCCATGTTTGGATTTGGGCCAAAGGAGTTAGAGGTAGTCAGTGATCTTTGTTTGTCTCGTTTATATTTATTTGGCAACAATCCTCCTCCACTCAGACTCAACTACGTTATCTCACACTTATGGATCTCTACCATGGTATCTCACCTTAAAACCTCAGTTTGATCCATGTTCGGGAGTGATAGGTAGCCAACGATTATGGTTTATTTCTTTTCAAATCTTTTGGCGACAATCCTCCTCCGCTCAGATTTGGTTCATGCATTATTCTTGTCACCACACGTCCAAAATCAGGTGTTCAAGACCTTCTTCTTCTGATGTTGTGTACGGTTTTGTGCTTCACAACTCTTGTTGGTCAACAGATCTTGGTGTATTCTTTGTCCGGGAATTAGAGGTAGCCGCCGATTGCGACAATCCTCTTCAGATCAATTTCGACCACCATTGACAGTGTCTCAAGCCTGTTTTCAACCCCAATTGTTTGGACGTATCAACGTCGATTATTATTTCGACTATTCAATGCTCCTTCGAGCAAATGCTTTCGGGTTACGGGTGAAACTTCTCCACAAGTTCTTCACGCTGCTAAGAAAATCTCGCCCCTTAATGCTTCTATCTTTTAGCTTATTGTACTACTCTCCTTTATTTGTTTTGCCGTTGAGTTTTCCTCCGGTTGTATCCATCGTAGCCATTTAGTCCTTCATTTCTAATATAATCAGTTGTTCAAAAAAAAAAAAAGTCTTTTAAAGTACAATATTTCATTTATGTTTTATTTAATTTATCTTCTATGTTTATTTCATCAATGGAAATTAGTAATACTTTTTTCATAAATATTGATTTAATTAATTTTTAGTATATTTTTACATAAAATAGGTTATTTGAGACATTTTTTTTTTTTTGTAATATATAGTATGTTAGAATTGTGATCGATGTCTAGTGTGCTAATATATTGTATCATTTTCCGGAGTTCATCCTCTAGATTGGGGAAGATGAATTTGAAGACACGACCTGCATCGTAGCTGAAATAAATCAATTTGATCTATCAAATTTTATGTATAACTTTATTTTTAACCAAGCTGCTACGAAGTAGAGATATCAGATTGCAATTTTATAAAATTATTAATATCTTGTAGTGTTATAAATGAGTATTCTCTTGAAAAATTACAATAAGAAAGATCAGGGAAACAATCCACATTTTGATATGAACCATGACTTATAACTTGTATATAAAAAAAAACCATCAGCTTAACTGAGATAGAAGTATGTATAAGCCAACAAATGGAAAAACACAATCTGCTATTTCTTTTTGAATACACAACATCATAAAATACCATATTTAGGTTAAGTCGTTCTTCTCTTGCTTCAGAACTTCCATTTACCCAATAAATTCAGTAAAAGAAGACACAATTTATCAATTGAAATTTGCAAAACGCATCAGCTTAGAATCAAACACAGATGGCCACTGTTTTAAAAATATAAGAAAGATTGGAAATATATATTTAGGCGAAAAACCCCTAAAAAAACCTGACATTAACTTCATTTGCCAGAAAAATACATCAATTTTTAGCGTTGCCCGAAAAATACCTGATGTAATTGTGGTTACTCAATATAAGGTATTTTTCGGGTAACGTTAAAAGTTGATGTATTTTTTTTGGCAAATAAAATTAACTTTAGGTATTTTTAAGGATTTTTCCAATATATTTACAATTGACCTCTTCGAAAATGCATTTCTCGTCTCTCATGCCGTTTTCCATGGCCAAACCCGAAAAGTAAGGGAAATCTAGTTTTTAAATTCGAAGTTCTATTTGAGTTTGAGAAAACTACCATAGATGCTAATGTCCTCGTGTCAAGTTTACTAAATTTGTGCCTCCGTCGAAATGACCAGCATACCAAAATCTTTAGCTCTTACATTTATGTAAACCTCAAAAAATATCTTATTTATGATGTGATCAGACATTCTTAATACTTGAAAAATATTCATTTTGGAGAGATTATTAATCAATTAAATATTGTATATTCAATAAGCAGAATTTATCTATCTTTTAAATACAACTTGTAAAGAAAACATCATAGTGGTTAAGTAACTTATACATATCCAAACAGTTTATCTGTGTAGTGATTCCATTAACCATGCTCATAAATGTTCATTCCTCTAAAGGAGACCCTTTATCTCCTTTCTTGTTCATTCTTTGCACAGAAGTATTGATATCACAGATTAAAGCTGCTGAGAGTGATAAACGACTTATGGGTATTAAAGTTGCGAGAACAAACCCCTCCAGTTTCCAATCTCCTGTTTGCGGACGACAGTCTTTTCTTCTGTAACACAGAACAAAGACAATGCGAGGAGCTGATGAGGATTATCAACCTGTATGGAAGCCTCCGGCCAACTCCTAAACAAAGAAAAATCATCCATTCTCTTTGGATCGAAAGTCCCGATGGCCAGGAAAATGGACTTAAAGAGAGCACTAGGAATTCCACAAGAAGGAGGCATGGGTATGTACCTCGGCATCCCCGAGAAGATAAGTGGATCCAAGAAACAAGTCTTCTCCTACGTACAGGAAATACTAAATACTCGGATCAATCTATGGTCGGCGAAGAAATTATCCAAAGGTGGAAAGGAAGTTCAAATAAAGGCTGTGGCTCAAGCTATCCCAACATATGTTATATCTTGCTTCCTCCTCCCCAAGAACGTCACTGATAAACTGACAAGTGCGGTTGCACGATTCTGGTGGAGTACACGAGAAGAGAGCCGAGGGATTCACTGGATCGCTTGGAAGAAACTATGTACATCAATAAGAGATGGAGGTCTGGGTTTTCGAGATTTTAACCTCACCTTACTAGGAAACAACTTTGGCATTTGATGAAATATCCGGACTCGCTTTTGGCAAAAGTTCTAAAAGGGAGATACTACCAGAAATCAAATCCAATGGAGACCGGGAAAGCAAATGCACCGTCCTTTGGGTGGCAAAGCATTATGGCGGCTCAAGAGCTTTTAAGAAATGGGATGCGACGATCTATCGATACAGGAGCAGAAACAAGTGTTTGGTCCGACAATTAGATCCCCATACATCCTGCGAGACCTGCGTGGGACAACGGATGCGTGCGAGACCCAGGTCTAAAAGTACATCATCTCATTAATTACGAAACAAAGGAATGGAACATTGATTTATTGCAGGCTTTTATACATCCAGGCGATATTCCACGTATTTTGAGAATTAGACCAAGCAGGCGGGAGCGTAGAGATAGTGTGTGCTAGGATCCGAACGCATTGGGTTTATATACAGTACACTCCGGTTACAAGATAGCTACTGAGATAACAATTGCAGTTGGACTTCAATGCATCTCAGAACCCAGCCTCACGAGTCTAAAGAAACAGGTGTGGAAGGTCAAGACCACAAGGAAAATAAAACATTTTCTCTCGCAAGCTCTGTTGGGTTGCATAGCAATGACAAGTAAGCTAGTTGATAAACATTGTGGTAGTGACAGAGGATGTCGACGATGCGGAGTGGAGAAAGAATCGATTAACCACATGTTATTTGAATGCCCTCCCGCACTGCAATGTTGGGCATTGTCCTCAATGCCAACGATTCCGGGACAATTCCCGTGTAATTCAGTTTATTCTAACATGGATTTTCTGCTATGTAAAGCAAAGGAAAGGGGAGTTCAGAAAAATCCGTTTTTTGTCTTCCCATGGCTAGTGTGGTACATATGGAAGGCTCGAAATGAAATTTTTTTAAGGGCACTGATGTGTCACCCATGGACACCATAAAACTAGCAGAGCACGAAGCAGAAACATGGCAGATAGCACAAGTACTCGAAGCAGCGGAAACGCAGACAGAAGATCTTGCTCAGGCTCAGCCTCGACGATGCCAAATAGATGATGAGGGAGGCGTGCTTTGTCAAGTTGATGCATCCTGGGGAAAAGAAGCAGCAACAGTCGGATTTGGCTTCGTCGTATCGAAAGGTATGGATACAATCCTCTTTCGACTGGGAGCTCGAGCGAATACCAGGACTCCTCTACACGCAGAATTGGAGGGCTTGATCTGGGCAATGCAAAACATGCGGGAGAGAGGAGAGCGAGATATAAAGTTTGAATCGGATTGTGCTCAGTTGATATGAATAATCCAAGAAGAAGAGGACTGGCCGTCGATTGATACGGAACTAGAAGAGTTCCATGAAGTACGAAAACTCTTTCAAAAAGTATCCTTCTCATATGTTCCAAGAATGGACAATCTCCGGGCAGATCTGCTGGCAAAAGCAGCTAGGCGCCATGATACACCATTCTTCCATGTTGAGCGGCTTGTCCTGCAGTGGCTAGGAAACATTCCTAACTTACTTACGTCAGCTTAGTTTTCTCGATCGTATTACAAATCGGTGTGAAAAAAAAAAATGTTCATTCCTCTATATCTATCAACAAATTGGTTTACGGATGCAAAAACTTTTATTGTGTTCTTTCTCGGCAAAATATATGTTCTATTTTTTTAGAATGCTTCGCTACATTATTTTACACCTATAGCTTCTTTCTGTTTCCAGCTTACTGTTTGCCATTTTTTTCCAATATATATTTGACTTTCTATCATCACCATCTTCTGATCATTTCTATCCTTATTACTTTAGAATTATATTAGTCTCAATTTTTTGAAATGTTCATTCGCTGGTTTCCATTTTTTTTTCCTGTGGCTAAGAATATAAGTATATAGAAATAAACTCTTTGCGGTCATAGCGAATACTTCACATATACACTTGTTACCTTGACAAAAAAAAAACGATTTAAAAAGATAAGAGAAAACAAACGAATCTAGAGCAAGATAACACCTTCATTGTAGCCATAAAGTATTAGGTTATGAAAACTTCATTCGGTATCTTCTGACGGTGATTGATCTTGAAACTACCGGTTTATGTCTTTGAAGATTAACAAAAGCGTGACTGATTGGTGACTATGCATAAACTTGTTTTTCTTGGGCAACCAGTTTCGAAATAGTAGGAGGAGAGATATCATTCCTAGCGTTTGACCAAACTGAAAAAGATGCCATTGAGTGGAAGAGGCAAGGAGATAGGCCGCATTTGCAAATGCTTGTCAAGGAGATAGTCTCTTGTTTCATCTTCAATGGAACACAAGCAGATGATTTGCGTCTTTCTACATGATCTTAATTCCGAGGCCATCAATCTTTAAACTTTATATGATTATTACGAAGACAAAGGTAAAGAGAGACAATCACCGTGATCATTGGCCTGAATATCGTCATGATTATGCTGTAGCTGGTGATTGGAAACGCAAGAGTCTTAAAATTGTATAGTAGATGGTGTTCAGTATTGATGTAGCAAACAAAGAGAACGACTTAGTAGACAGATAATAGACTCATGATAAATTAATTTTTATTTGAAACCTTTATCTTCAATGACATATCAAACTAAATCAGACATGAGAGAAAAGAAATACCTTATGCAGTCTAAGATCTTCAAAATCTCTCTCTATACTTTCTGCTGGAATGGTCATGTCGAATGTTTTATGCTCGATAATATATTCCTGATACATCAGATTTATCATCTTCATCCGTGAACGCTGTATTGTATATTGTTCTTAGGGATTTTAAACCCCACCTTGGGACTAGGCACTCTCCCTTTTCTCATAGAAACAATGGAAATATGATTGTCACATCTATATAACTGTCTAAAGCTAAACTTCACATTTACCATAGCATTTTTGGTGTTAAAACAATATACCCTAAGTCGGATGCCTAAACCCAAATGGATTATATGTGGGAATCAATACATATCGTGGTAGCCAATAACGAGGGAACAAAAAGCAATAATATACCCTTATGAGAGATGTATAATCCTATTGGGAGTTGGGCAACCAGATGATTTCCTTGTGATGATTGTGAAGCTCGTATCTAAATCTTCTTTGCGATGATTATGAAACACCTACTTGTGATGATCCGCCCTCAGAAAATCCCGTTTGAGAAACTTCTTCACCTATGGCCCTGAAAAATCAATCAAACAGGAAGCAGATGCAACAACCAAACTACACATTTACCATTCCAATTTCTAACCATTCAATAAGCCAAACTACACATCTTTAATTCCCAACAAACTTGACCATATTCCCAAAAATTCAAGCATATTGAAACAACTAGCAATCAAGCACCATAATTGTAATCCAAACCTTATTTTTCCTGGGAAGCCCTCTTGGTCATTTTAATGGAGGAACTGTAGTTTGATTCGATTAGCATGTCTTATTATAACCCTCTTTCTTAAAATTTGAGCCTGTTAGCACATGACCATGGCGAGTCAACTTGTTTGGATTAGAGGCAGACTCATGAGATCCTTTTCTCATAGCGTAATTATTAGGCCTCACATGGTTAAATCTCAAAGGTGCTGGTAAAACAGGTAACCGACCTAACCATTGCCACAATATCATCCCTTGAACCGGGTTCATACCACTAGCATACAATTGGCGCCAATTTGAAGTCAAGTAGTAACTAGAGACATAACCATTGAGACCTAATGCTATACTCCCGAACCGTAATAGACATGTCCGACCAAATGACAATCAAACAAGAATACGAGAGACCAATGCATGTCCATCCGATCCGAAGATTCTGCTGAGGCTGAGGTTAACCAGATAGTCCGGCCCGTCTCAGAGGTCACCAAGCTTAAGACCAGTCCATCCGACCAAGTCCGACCCCCACCACCGAAGGTCAAGGCTTGCCAACCCGTCTTATTCGACAGTGAGTTGTGAACATACTCAGACCAAGTAATACATATCAGCGGAAGAACACATGCTATAACTAGGGTGCAAGAGGGTTTGTGCAAATACACCTTATTCATTACTCATAAACCACTTTATGTTCTTTAGTTCGAAACACATTAAAAATCCAATTACATAAAAAGTGGGTTTGGCCATAGAGTTCTTAAAACAAAACGAACATACTTAGACGAAAAACAATCAAACCATTTATTCTTGCCACTTACAAGACACCACTTGAAAAGGGAGATGAGAGAACCGAGCCTAAGAACAGCTATCTAGCTACCCACGATCTAAGGGTTCCTGTAAAGGAGGAGAAGGAAAAGCGGTGAGTAATCTTTCGATCACTCAATGAGTTTCAAGACTCACCGAGGGTTAAGAAAATTAGATAACCCAAACCCGAAATAACCATCAAGCAATCATCAAATAGTTGAAGCAATAAATCATAGCCGAAGCGATATAGAAATAGCTGAAGCGTTAAATAAAGATAGCCGAATCAACACAAAGATAGCCGGAGCATGCAGGCCTAAAGCTATGACCCGCTACTCAATCCATCACACACGCGTGGGCACATAAATCTCTCAGCATGCCGTATTCCCTCCTTTTGAACACCGTGTGCACTTGACTTTCACAAAGATCATCAAGCCGGAACATCACCACAACAAAAGCGTGCTCCTAGAAATGACTCAGTGCATATTCGGCCCAGCTCTGCACTTCCTCTTCTGGAATGCTATCACAGTACCTCCTCGGGTACACTCGGACATGGGCTGCAATCCCGTCTCTCCGAGTCTTCCCCACGACTAGTAGTACATTTTGTTAACCGTGGAGGTACATGCGGAATACATACACACCGCCACTTAACCTCTTCACACGGTTCCACTTTAGTCCGAAGGATCATACACCCTGCACTTGACTATCACAAAGATTATCAAGCCGGAACATCACCACAACAAAACTGAGCTCCGGCAAATGACTGAGTGTATATTCGGCCCAGCTCCGCCCTTCCTCTTCTGGAATGCTGTCACCGTATCCCTTCGGGTACACTCGGACATGGACTGCAATCCTGTTTCTCCGAGTCTTCCCCACGACTAGTAGTACATTCGCTAATTGTGGAGGTACATGGGCAATACGGACACACCACCACTAAACTGCTTCAGTCCGAAGCATCATACACCAATTTGACTGACACACCACAACACTAATCATCAGCACTCATCACCGCTTCCCATCTTTCACATCTCAACACCACCTAACATCACTCATCACATCAAACGCATCTCAACACCACTTCACATCTCAACTCAACTCCACTTCTGATCACTCCACAACATCACTATACACCAATTGCTCTATGGCGTGTACTCCTCTTCAGCAAAAATCATCAGTCTTCTGGTGGAAAAAAATGCAAATGGTCTTAAGACCACGACAATTCTTTCACACCGTCTGTGATATTACTCGGTAGGGAGGATAACACAACCCTAAGGTCATGCATCCAACCACCACCTCTCCCAGCGGGTAACACAACACACGAACACTTAGACTTAGATCACAGTTCACCATAGAACAGTACATACACATCATGATTCACCATCCCCCACGATAGACTACTCTTCACTCTTGCCGACTTTTAATTACACTTCACCGCTGCATACCTGCATAAAATGTTAACTTGTGCCGCGCGAAGTACCTGCACACATTAGTTAACAACATAACAAACTCCTACAGGATCGTTAGTCATTCCATACAACACACATAATCAGATTCATGGTGTATCGATCCTCACTCATCATTTAACCAAATCATCTCAAGTTCATTTAATTAAAAAAAATTACCAATTTATAAACGCTCAAACATGCTTAAATACCCATTTAAACTTGTGCAATTATGCAGTTCTTAATTACTTAACATGCTTAAGAAAAGACAGTTATTAATTGTGATATTTAATATCTACTTAAACATGCAATCTCACTAAAATAAACAATCATACGACACCCTTCTTAATTCATATGCATAGTACAATAACACCAAATTATCCCAGCAAAAACAATCACTACCATGCATAATCATGATCTTAATCCACCTAAACATGCACACTAATCCTGTTAATATGGTTCCTAAACAAGTAAGGGCAGTCAATTATATTCACGCAGTGAAGGATATAATCAAAGAACCAATCAAATCAAAACAAGAAAGTTCAAGCAAGGATTGGCTAAGAGTAAACAAGAAGGCATGTGAGTAAAGAGAGCAAAAGGAAAGAGAGAATTCCATCACAGTCTTGTCTATGGCACCATGCTTTCACACAGTGGTATAGAAAAGGAACAATGAGGAGCAACCACACACTGAAACACACTGAGAGCATAGACGAGAAGAGAGAAAACCGGCAAAAGACTCCTTCTATGAACGACACCAAATCCAAATAAACAGAAGCTCTCCTTGCTCTCACTCTCCTAACACGCTCTCTCTCTAAGCACAAAACTCTGGTCTCTAAAACAGCTAGACAGAAAAACATGGATGGGAGCACTTCCATTTATAAGGAGAAGAAGAGTGGTCACCAAGAAATGAGATGAGTGGGATGGTTTCGCCTATGTGACAAGGGAGTAGCTTTTTTGCATCACAAAATCTAAGCCATGGACAAGCCGCTCATCAGGTCCATGCAATGCTCACTTGGTAGCCATGGAAAAATTCTGATTTTTCCTTCCTTGAGCACATTTTATTTTTCAGGTATTCTTAGGTGACACATGGGTACATAGACTCTTGCTGTAGCTTTCATTAGTCACACAGTAGGGGTAAAACGAGCGCTGACTCAGATTTGAACACTCAATTTTTTGTTTTGGATTTTTCTTGCTGGACTTGTCCCATTTCGCGCCTCTTTGGAGTCTACTATATATCTTGTAATTTACCCGTCGAAAAGCCGATCTGTTTCTTTCTGATTATCCATACAGGTGTCATGAATGTCTCTACCCCATTTCCAAAATTTTGGACGAGTATTGCTTGATCCTCTTAGCATTTTCTGTATCACTCTTGATTCCACCGTTTAAAAGTCGATCTGCATCGTTTGAAATCTTCTTACAGATGTCTTCTATGTCTCCAAAAAGTTTCAGGATTTGTGGTCAGGTGCAACTTCGTCTTTTGGATTTATTTGCTTGGAATGTTCTTTCTCCAGAAAAGCTGGCTTCTCCGATATTTCACTGTTGCGTCAGAGTTCTTCTTGGCCTGAATCTTTTTGCGGTGGCTTGTTTGATGTCTTGAATAACTACGATCAAAGTGCTGGAATTATTAAAATTGTCCTCGTCAGTCTTCCAAAAATATTTTACTCCGCGGTTAATTCTAGCTCTTAACCGGGGTATTACATCTACCCTTGTTATTGTGAATACACACATATCATGCATACAAGGAAAGCCATTCAACTGCCACTAGCCACAAACACACGTTTTCTCTTCTATATTGACATTGTAAGCATCACCGTGGTACTCTATCTCATGTATATGTCTTGTGGTCATATGTCTTATGCAATCACGAACCTTTTGCCTATTAAGTTCAATCTCTCTGTCCGCTCTTGGTGTGAACCTTTTCTTTCACATGTTAGTTAAATCATTCTTCTTTGCATTCTTCACCATATATAGTTTTCCTCCTTACCTCTGTTAACATATCAAGAAGTGGCTTTCTCCTTTACTCTCAATCTCTTCTGTTGAACGACTCCGACATGCTGTTTAAGTTGTCGTTGCAACATGATCTAAGCTTGAAGAAAGCCCACAACCATGTTTCTGGGCCCTCCATTTTACTTCTTCAGAGCTTCTAAGTTTTCAATATAGGCTGCAGGTGTGTAATTATCTGCAATATTCTAAAATAGCCGTTCAAGCTCTATGTCTTTGTTTGTCTTCATGGTATCTAATGAGAACAACGACAGATGTTTTCCTCGTGTGCCTTTGTGGTTGCAGGCAAAGTTTTATGATGTGATTAGGATGGGAGAGTATACCAGTTAGTTTCGGGCCCGATTAGGATGAGTTATTTTGAGGCTGCATTGCATTGCATGTAGAGTAGTGCTTTGCATTATTAATATTAAAATTGTTTAATTGCTTGTTGAACTCCCCTTCCTGCTTGTTCGGTGTTAATTTTGATGACGGCGGGAACTTGTGTATGATAATAACGAGACCATAACTTGTTGAGTGATAATAGGTCACTCACTCCTCACCCGTTGTCTTTTTTGCAGGTAACTCCTTGGTAGGACAAGCTGGTAGAGTGGAAGAGCATTAGGAAAGGGCTGGTGTAGATTGCTCGTCTAGAGAAAATAGGGAATTTCTGATATATATCATGTAATCTTTTCACTCGGCTTGTCCACGGACACAAATAATTTACGCTATGTTTTTATATGTTTTTGATCAATCTTGTGCAAATTCTCCATTGGTTGATCTGCTTCTTTAGTTGTTTAAGATGCTTGCGTGTGGGTTTCGCATACATATAGGAGATTGTAAACTAGATTTTAGCCGTTGTCATAGTTGTAGAGAGGATCAGCTGAACCGAGAAGGAGACGGCACCAAGCCGTGCAGTGAAGAAAAGTTGAT
Source organism: Isatis lusitanica (assembly GCA_900406415.1). Taxonomy (NCBI): domain Eukaryota; kingdom Viridiplantae; phylum Streptophyta; class Magnoliopsida; order Brassicales; family Brassicaceae; genus Isatis; species Isatis lusitanica. Next base: position 14,951 of record OVBB01000668.1, read on the forward strand.
CTTGTCTTTGCCGGTGAGAGTAATCAAGATTTGGAGCAGTAGTTCCAGCGGTAGTGATCGTGGCTATAGGAAGAACGGATGAACTTTTGGTCTGACCCGAAATATCATATCCATCGAAGAGTGCGTGAACCTAACGACTCCACGTAAGAAAGTTGGTAGCTGTGAGTTTTTGTCACATTGGTCATGTGGATATTGAGTTTTTGTTTTAATAGTTTTTAATTCAGATCGATCAAATGTAACTGTCCAGTAAAAATAAAAGTTAGGATATTAAAGGCTTCCCATCGTCTCTGAAAAAGTTACAATGTAGCACAAATCTTCGTTATTTCCAGGGAATATCTACTGTCAAACGCCCAGCTTCTCATGGAAGGTATGGTTCTTTTTTTTTTATAATTCTGAAGATAGTTGTCATAGTGTATGTGATTTTGTTGGACGTATATCTACTTTTCCTAGTTGCTTTTAGATTTGTTGTTTTTGTGAGAACCAAAATTCACGCAATCAATTTCACATGAAGTTGGAGAATTCCGAGATTTCTGGAAAAAACTAGAGCAAAGAGATCGTAAAAGAATTTTATTGATTTGGCATCGAATAGACTTTTCATACAATGTTCGTAAGCAAAAGTGCAAAACTAAAGCATAAGCCATAAAGTACGAGAAGTTGGGATGATTTGAAAGTGAGTACAAAGATGTATATATATACACTACGGGAACCGAAATTCACAAAATCGATTTCGTAAAGTAAATTGGGGGATTCCGAGATTTCTGGGAAGAACTCGAGAAAAAGATCGTAATAGAATTTTATTGACTTGTTTTCGTATAAGACTTTTCGTACAATGTTCGTAAACCAAAGTGCAAGATAAAGCCTCAGCCGTAAAGTACGGGAAGTAGAGATCATTTGAAAGTGATTACAAAGATGTATATTTGTACTAAGTATTCTAGGGTCTCAAGCGTTCTTCTTAGCAATGTGGGACATTGAGAAACCCTTCTCCGGCCGCCGACTTTGAACTAGGGTGGCGCGGCCCGTGAGCTCGTCTCCTCCAATCCGGCCCGATTGCTTATTTCGGCCCAGCTTGTCTTTGTGCCTTCTGTTTGATCCTTCCTTCGGTTTAATCGTGGCTTTATGTCTTGATTTCGGTTTTATACTTAAAATCCTCGATGTTTTTCGTATATCTTGAACAGCACGAAGTTGTAGCACCCGTCTCATCATCACCCGAGAACGGTGTGCCACTAACCACATCACATAACTCCAATAACTCAAATGCTCAATGTCTCCTAACTCAAATGCCTTAAATGCGTAATGTATAAAATAAAATACGGAAAAAATAAAGATCCCAAAGAAGCACCTGAATCGTCAAAGTAGAAACCTACTTGTCCATCTCACCCGAAAGAGGAAGAAAGAGGGGTGAGTAACAAGGGAGTCTCAGTGAGGTTGGGGATGTTAATCACAGAAAACGCAGTTCCGGTCATAGCACTCCAAATACGGAAAACAGACTAAACATGAACAAACACGACACCTAAAGTACCCAATGAGCAATCAACAACACTACGAAAGGATCCAGTAACCGTCAACACCCTCCCACTAGGAGGTCAGTATGGGATAGTGCCCAGTCACACTGCCGGGTTTGACGATTTATCGATCTTAAGCAACCGGACAGCAGATCGACTAGGCTGCACGTATCCCCCCTCATACAAGGCATAGCTAGTAGAAAAGTCCGTCTCTGTACCCCCACAATCTCTAAACTCTAACATGCTCAATTATTCATATAATATATATAGGTATATATAAATATATTTAATTATATGACAAACAATTATCAGTTTAACATTCACAATCAAATTGGGTGAATCATCTATATTCGTATCTCCAAATTAATAATCAAAACTACCTGGACTCGATCAGAGAAACATATCACATTTAGTATAAAATTCCATCTAAGGCGTTCTAGACGAAAGTACAAAATTCTGCGAAAAGCCCTCACCTTAGCCAAACGGATGAAACCCCCAACATGTCTGGGCAGATAACTAAAATTTCTCTCGTACTCCTTTTAACCAATGAAAAGCATTAACCCTCAGAAATTGAGTAGTCGAATCCAGTTGAAACTTTGATAGACATTTCTTATGCTCCAAGATACAGTCCAATATCTTCCGTTAATTTTTTCCGTTAAATCTAGTGCTCATCGTGTTACTTCAGGGAATTGATCCACCCAGCCTGGATGAGGAGAAGGCAAAACTGTCCGAGTGGAAAAGTGGCTTTGAAAGGACTGAAGGTCGGTTCGACAAGGCGATTGCCCAAGTCAAAGGGGAGATTATCTCTCAATTGGTTCCACTATCTAGACTCGGTAATGTCCCAGCGCCCGAGGTCGGTTCAATTGAAGAGGAAGCTACTTCACTCGGGGTAGTCATTCCGTTCGGATCCAACGAAACGGTTCCTGGAATTTCGGACCTTGCTACTGCGAAGGCGTTTGGCCCGGATTCTTGATTTTGTAATTCGGCCTTTGCCTAATTTTTTGAGCTTTTTGCTTTTAGTATTTTCTTGAGGCTTTTATTTCTGGATTTTTATCATATCCGGCCAGGTTCCTGGTCCGTGCTGACTTGGTTTTTGAGATTTCAATAAGACTATGATTTTTCTTTCTTTTATGTCTTGGGCAACATGCTCGTTTTGGTCTGGAAAGAGGGTGCATGTCCCATCTTACTAAGGATAATGGGCCGCTGGCCTTTTTCTTTTGTGAAACGCTGGGCGGCTGGACCCTTTGCGGAATGCTGGGCGGCTGGCCAGTCGACCAAAGAAAGACGGGCGGTTGGCCCCTTTGCGGAATGCTGGGCGGCTGGCCCCTTTGCGGACTGCTGGGCGGCTGGCCCCTTTGCGGACTGCTGGGCGGCTGGCCCCTTTGCGGAATGCTGGGCGGCTGGCCCGTAGACCAAAGAAAGACGGGCGGCTGGCCCCTTTGCGGAATGTCCATGTTTGTTTCGTTTCGAGTCGACTAGTGTCTCGTGCATTGTGTTGGAGTGTTTTTCCGGATGCCCCTAACTTTTCTGACCAGGATACCGTTGCATATATTTCCTGGGTTTGATGCAGGTTTTTGGTGTCGCGGGGAGCTGAGTTCGTTTGAATCCCTCTTTCGACATAACGCGTTTAAGATCTCGTATCAGAGCCGGTTTGTTACGGCGTTCGTGAGATGTTTGAGACTAGCTTTCCATGTCAGGGGTCTTATTGGGTTAGAGAGCCTATTTCGCGGTTTGCACCTCGCATTATTTGCCTATGCGAAGCGTTCTTGAAGATAAGCTAAGACAGAACATCGTCTTCGACGCTACCTGCAGGTTCGCGGGATGTCAGGTTACGCCTTTTAGATGTTATCCGGAGACTTATACAGCACGCTAAGTTATCTACTATCGTCTTGTTGTGATCAGCAATAGACGGTGATAAGTATGCCGAGAGGCGGTTTTCATGTATGCCAAGAGGCGATGTTTCGAAAATTTGTGGGAGTATATGAGTATACGGACCCACTTTCCCCTTAAAAAGTTTAAGAAAGGAAAATAGCTGAACTTGCCCGAAGACGAGCTAGCTATGTACCTCGAACATAGGGATCAAGCCGATTCGTAGTTCTTTTTTATTTATTTAATGATAGTACTTCCTTAGGTGCATCGCGTTCCATGTCCTTGGCTCCGACTTTCCTTCTTTATTTTCTAGCTCGTATGCTCCTGGGCGGACTACCTTTGTTACTTTGTACGGTCCTTCCCACTTTGCGCCTAGCTTTCCCGCGTTCGGTTCTGCGGTGTTTTGAAATACTTTGCAGAGGACGAGGTCTCCTTCTTTGAACTTGCGGCTTCGTACGTTCGAGTTGTAGTACTTCGCCGTTGCCTGCTGGTAGTTTTGTACTCGGACGAATGCTTGATCTCGTTTTTCGTTTATCAGGTCCAGCTCGTCTAGCATCATTAGATGGTTGAGACATTCTTGTCTGGGCATGAGTCTTTGTCTAACGCCAGGAAAGTCTACTTCTGCAGGAATGACGCACTCGGTGCCGTAGACCAGTGTGAACGGTGTTTCTCCGGTTGCTCGCCTTGGAGTTGTTCGGTGAGACCACAGGCCTCCTTTGAGCTCGTCCGCCCATCACCCTTTCTTTTCTCCAAGACGCTTCTTGAGCCCATCCACGATGGTCTTGTTGGCCGCTTCTGCGTGACCGTGACCTTGCGGATAAAGTGGCGTTGATTTGCTCAGTTGTATATTCCACTTTTCGCAAACTCCTTCGAATCGAGTGGAGATGAATTGAGATCCGTTATCGGTAACGATCTCGTAGGCGACTCCATGCCTGCATATGATATTCTTCCAGACGAAATGCTCCACTTGGGCGTCTTTGATGCTGGCATAGGAATCCGCTTCGACCCATTTCGAGAAGTAGTCTGTTAGGACGAGTAGGAATCTCTTCTGCTTTGAGTTGTGCATCGGTCCCACTATGTCCATCGACCACCTCATAAATGGGTACGGTGTGGAGATTGACGAGAGCACTTCCGTGGGTTAGTGGGTTATTGGTGCGTGTCTCTGACATTTCTCGCACTTCAGGGAAAACTTCTCGCAATCCTTTATCATAGTCGGCCAATAATGTCTGTGCCGCTTGATTTTGATTGCCAGGGCTCTTCCTCTGGAATGATTTCCGCATGATCCGTTGTGGACTTCCTCCATAATTCTTCTTGCCTCTTCTCCTTCTACGCAGACCATTAGTGGTCCGGATAGCCTCCATTTATATACATTTCCGTCAAGTATGACGAAGCGGGCGGCTTGGGCTCTTAGCCTGCGTGCGGCCAACTTTTCCGTCGGGACTTTGCCATCCATGATGTTTGATCATATAGGGGCCATCCATCCACGGTTGCAACCATATTCCTCGCTCGGGTTAGTTGTCAATTCTTCCTTCGGAGGCTCTCCTTCGTCCTGATGATATGATTATGACCAGCGCCTATCATGAACCAGCTGCACCAACCGGC
>OVBB01000670.1:0-19840 GCA_900406415.1 Isatis lusitanica
ACTTTTTTTGCACACAAACTTTGAGAAGTCACTTTTATGGTTAACCTCTCATGATCAATAAGGTCAAGTGAGTCTTCCTTACAGTATTGACAGCTCATCTGGGCAAATCGCTAGGGACCTCGAATGTTGATGTTCATAATCATAAGCTTTTGTTTTCTTATTGAATTAATAGCATAGATACTTCTCATATAAAGTACTGTAGCTGACACCATGCAACAAAGAATGAATAGAAGAGTAACGTAGTTCAGTTTTATATGTATACACTATAGTTATATTCCACGAACATCATTGGTTTATTTTGTTCGTTTTTTTTTTTTTGCGTTTTGCTTAGAATATTAGACAATTTACCCGGTGCTTGGCACTTGGGAAAAAAAAGAAGTTCCTTACATTATACCTGATACATTATACCCAGATTATACCTGTATATTTTGACGCACATTTCTTTCAAATAAAAGTTTCATTTTAAGCAATTGCTTCAAAACTTGTTTCTTCCTATTTTGGCGGTGCAAGTTTTGCATCCTCTTTCTTTCCCTTCCGTAACAAACAACTTTTATTTCTCTATCTTTTTCGTTTTGACTAGAGTGGAACTACTAGGTCGAACTAAAAATATATCTGTATATTTTTGCTGGCAATGGAAATTAATTTTCTTTGGTCAAAGGAAATATAAATTATGTAGCAGCTAAAATGTACACAACTACCACCACTAATAAGTCTAGAGTCTAGACAAACATATAATCAGGTCTTTATCTTTACTTGTCCTTTTGTTTGGCATTTCCATCTTTTACTTATTGTTGTCAATTAAGGTTTTGGTGATTCTAACTTGAGAATGTGTACTGATTAAATCTCCAACTCAGATTACTAAGATTAGGAAGAAAAAATAGAAAACTAGAGCTTTGACAATGCCTTATCGTTTTTTTCCAGTGAGACTACAAAAAAAATTATAAATTGCACACCTTACAAACTTCTAAAAATAGACACGAGGACCACACATAAGTATCGTTTTCTGATTCTGTAGTCTACATGTTAGTACATATATAAATTGCCAGAGACTTTTGGAAATTAAGTTTTCACCGATCAAGATATTGCTTTCAGTTTAAATGTTAAGTCTTTGGCGAATTTCATGAATTCGAAATCTAATATTTGTAAACAAATAAAAACAAAAACTTCAAGATGCAGCTGTTTTAAATATTAAAAGAAAACCAAAAAAAAAAGAGAGAGTCAAACTTAGTGGTTTCATTTTCCAGAAATAGTGAGAAATCACATGGGAGAATTTATATAAATTCAAACGTATATAGGAAGTGAAAGGTCGAATCCATCACATCTATTTCATCATGATTGAAAAAGGTAATCAAACTTAACTACGATCTCTTTTATTAAAGCAGGAAAGGGCAAAGTGGGAGGGGATGCACCGTGCACGTGAAGTTCACGTAGACAAGACATCCCTTGCCTGTTGGCTGTTGCACTCAGTACAACCTTAAATTTAATTTCTGAGGATCTGATTTTGGTTTTTGAACTTTCTTTCTATTTATCTTTGGTTCCATTTGCACTCCATAATGCAGGGACATATCCTTTCACTAGCTTTATATGCTTCTTTGTTTCCTTGCCAACTTACTGGCTTTATTGATTACGAACTTACCGACTTTATGTAAATTCAGCAATGAACAAATGGAAATGGTATGTTGTATACGTATATAGTTTATGTGCAATTAATTGTGGTCTGGTCCTAAAAAAAAACAATATAGCTCATGTCACTTTCTTGTTAATAATATCTTATGTTCTGTTTATTTAACTTATTAACGAAAATTTAATGTTCTGTTTTGGACAAGCTTTACTGAGGAGCTAACACAGAAAATTCAGGAATTCAATTGACCAGATTCTTTCATTGAGCAAATACAGATAACCAGAGATGTTAAATGGGATCAAAATCCTTGAAATGTTTGTTTTATGAAAAGCATATATATAGCAGGTGAGATAACCAAAAGCGATTAGTCAAATCGAGTATTGTGAAAAATGGATACAACAGATTAGTTAATCGCTTCTTTTGTTCTATCTTTTTCATATATGATGTGTGTTACTGATTGTATTCCAATAGCTATGCTCATGTCAATTCAACTCAAAATTCACAAACTAAATTTGACGTGTAAAACAAAAAGGATCTAGCCTTTGGAGGTAAAGAAAAGCCGTCAAGAGAAGAAAACCAAAACATCCAAAATACGCCACTATGCCAATATATTTCTAGAGTATTTGTTGTGAACTATAGCGAAACAAAAAAAAATATATATAACAAAAGATTAAGGAATTGGCTGGAACAGCTATTCTGATGTATTACGAATTTAGTTTGTTCTTTAAAAGAACCATTAGTTTTCTTTTATATATTCAAAAATTAAAAGTACATATTGAAATCACTGTTTCTCTGGTCTATCATGGTATATAGATTTTAAACCAAATTCAATTAATTTTTTTGTCTGTAATCATAATGCCAGAACAAACCACTTATCGAAAATTACAGGAAAAAAGAGAGAACAGATATAAAAAAAACCCTCTACGGCATTTCATCGAACAGTTTGAATGCAAGCTCCCACGCGAACCGGAACAGCTAAACGGAATCTTCACTGATCTGACCGAGATTCTCTTCTTCTTGTCTCTTCTTCTTTTCCTTCTCGTATTGCCTTAACGCTTCCTCCATCTTCATCTGCGTACAACCCAAGTGTCGATAAGAAAACATATATACAAAAGTCACCAGAGTCTAAAGAGTCGAGCACAAGCTTTCTCAGAGAGAAGAAGAAACTGACCTTGTAGCTAACTTCGATGCGATGCATTACGTAGAATCCTAGAGTCCCGCCGACAAGTGTTCCAGCTATGATCCGTGCGTAACCCCATGTCTGCGAGTTCAACGCCATTTCCTCCTTTTCTTCTTTTCCTTCCTTTAATTATACAGTTTCACAAGTATTCATCACAATTAGATCTCGTTTTCATTTACCTGAACCAGATAAGAACCGTACCGAACGGTTCAATTCTTTCTTTTAGTTTGATTTTTTTTGGTATTGTTCAAACCGATCTCATATCCGGTTCGTTCTGTTTTCAGAATCAAAATTAGATAAACAAGAGAAGAAAATGGATGGGTCAAAATCAAAGTAAACTGAGAAGATGAAAGATGATTCTGGTTCTTTAAATTCAGCTGTTGACCGAGAAGTCGGTTTGATTTTGGTAATTTTGGTACACTTGTACTTGTACAGTAATCATAGACAAATATTTAACCGTAAGCAAAACTAAGCTGGTTTTAGATGCCTTCAACGATTCGGTTCAAAGAAAAATTCAGAAACCAGTGCCAAGTGATCACTTCCCAATTCCTGCAAAACCAAAGACGAACAAGGCTAAAGCATTAGGCCATCGTGTTACTAACATAAACCAATTTCACCAAACTATTTAATAAAACGTACTTGACAAGGAAGGCCTCTGGTTTTGCAGAGAACATCAATGGGAAGTGTATCAAGAACTCTTGCAGGTACAAGACCATCCGAGTACCTGAACCATACATATATATAGATGCGTTTCCAATTAATTCATCAGGAAACTATTATATTTTTCAGTTCGAACTTCATTTACAAACGTTTTACCAGAGGTAATCAACCGTTCCAAGAAATTTCGAGTGGTACGAGGTTGCTAGAGGTTCACCATCAGAGTCCCTGGTATTTGCTGAGCCCTGTCGTGTACCATGACCATGATCATATTTAGCCTTCTCATGCAGTTTTGAATTTACATATATATAACGACTGTTTTACCTTAACTGAGGCGTATGAGCTATGGAGTTTCAACGGATGCACAGCCCAGTACGAGTTCTCTTGCCCGGTCGCTACACGGATCTCTTCGTTGGTCCAAGAGCTACTTAAGCATCTGAAACCAGTGAGCGTCATAAACTATTTTAAAACTTTTAATATTCGCAATTATGTGACAGAGACCTCAATGGATATTTCACAAGGCAGCCACCAAACAACCATGAACTGCAGAACCTAATCAGATCATTTTAAAAAAATGATATTACCTGCTTATAGAAGTTATTGTATTACTAGATTTGCTTCCTCTCTCAAGGACTTGGTTTGGAAGACAATTTCTTTGGCCAGACAGCTCCCTTTTGTCATGTTTCATGATATTCAGCTGTAAGACAGAAACATTGCCCGACTCAAAGAAAACATAAGCGGGCAGATAAGTACTTCGACTGAAGCAAGACTGTAAAATGGTCATACCTCAGAGGACGCCAAGAAGTTGTACAATGGACTCTGCACGTGATTTAGTAGATGAAATCAAATAACACTATACGAAAGTGGATGCGTTTACTTTGAAAAGATATGTACCTGAGGTGTGCTATTGAAATCTCCGCCTAGAACAACGGGAATATCACCCCATTTTTTAGAGAGCAAGTGAGCCTTTGAGCAGAGCGAACGGATCTATCAATCAAGAATAAGCCATATATATAGGAACAATAAGGAACTCACATTAACAACACAAAGCTATGAAATTCAGGTTTTCATGCGCATTTACTAGTGATCATTTCATGACTAGTCAAATGTGGACACAAGCTAGTGGAACATCTATTGACTGGAATTCAGAACTAGTTTAATAAATCGTGCAAAAGAAACATCTCTTGACTTCAAGCCACAGTGACCAATCAACAGTCTGTAAACTTCATGACTGTCAATTGTTCGTGTACTGCATCTACCAATTGAAATATCGACACTTACCTGACCCAGCTTCACATCTCCTCTACTTGGATTATAAAGCACGTGAATGTTACCCACCAGTAGCTTTCGTGACTCAGACTTCCGCAGCTAACAGAAACCCAAAAAAACTAGATCAATCACCTAAGCATATACATGAAAAAAGTCTCGTCAAACATTAAGAAAGAATTGCTACCTCGAGAACAGAAAGTTGTGCAACATTATCACGCATCCCAAACTGGTTAAACTCAATGTTTTCCCTCTCCAAAACACGAAACCTTTTCAAAAGGACATATATATCTTTAAGGAACACCTTGTTGGTTTTGTTGAAGTTTTTCTTTCTTCAGATTGTGTCAAGCAATCTTTGCTTACCTGTCGGCTTTCCAAAACATTGCGCACCCATCAATGTTATCTCCAGTTCGCCGCTGCCATTGCAAAGCTTATATTTGTAGTCCTTCTATAGATACAAAACTTTGCTGAGGCTTCAGACGAAAAGGTAAATGAAACCATCCAACCATGTTTTATCATGCCACTCTTTGTTTTTTTTTAATCATCAAAAGCATATATCATTGATATGGTACATAAAAGGAGATACATCAACCTTGTAAGAGCCAGCATATCCAGCTTTCTCCATCATGGTGAATAGATCGAAATACTTGTCTACTTCCTACAAGGATCCGCAACAAAATTTAAAAATCAACATAACTCTCTTAGTCAAGAAAAAACAAGGAAAGTTGATTTCTATTACCTGCATACAGATTATGTCCGGTCTGAGACGAATCAGTTCGTCGCATATCAACCTTTTGCGATAGCCCCACTTGAGGTAAGGAAAAGAGACATTGGAGTACAAGTCTCTGTGATATGATGAATTCCCATCTCCCAGTATGTTATACGACACAACAGTGAATCTCTCTGCATCTATGTTATCACGTAAAAGACACTAAGTGAGAACAAAGGCTTCCCCAATTTCACATGCTTCGTGTGAAATATTTGGATATCTAGCATTTCATGTGTAGGAACGATAAGATGATCACCATCATCAAATCATCATACTACTACCTTCGGAAACGGGAGAGGTATCTGAAACGATCCATTCACGAGGAATCCGTGAAGTCGGCATTTGATCGGGATGTCGACGCCGAGGAAGAGGGTTGTGCCATCGACGGCTGTATGAGCGGTTTGACGAATCTTCGAGATCGGACGGTCCAGATGTGGAGGAGCATGACACGGAGAAGCTTGCATCGCAAGAGGAAGGGAATGATAGAGACGATAATGGATGAAATCCAGACGAAAGGTGACCACTGAAGGAGATTCTGAAAGTTCCGCTTGGCCGTGACCAAGAACAACCGACGCACCGCATTTGAATTTTCAATTTTTTTTTAGATTAGAGAGGAAATCCAGAAATTTGGAAGAAATCGAAAACCACACATAACACACCGCTTGGCGCCATATGGATAATATCTTTTTTTCCACGTTTCTTGTAGAACAGAAGTTACAGAACAGACAAAGACATACCACTTTGTTGTCCAAAAAAAAAAAGAAAGACATACCATTTTGTTTACTCTTCTTCGACCCGTTTATCAGGCCCATGCAATAATACTTCCATTGTTGTGCTCATTGCAATCAAATTTTGGCCCAAATATTTCGTACCTGTACATCAAAGAAGATGTTATACAATCAATCAACCAAAACCTAATCAGCTGACATCAAATTTATCACAACTATTCGAAACCTAAGTTTTTGTACGAGCATTTGACGATACGTGTCGATTTAATGAAATAGATCAATATCTTATACACATTCATTGTTTATAATATTTACATCCATACTAAATTTTTTTCCTAGCATGCCTAGTACTATAATGGTACAGTCGCCCTAACTGAAGCATCAATGATACTGTCTGTTCGTTTCCTTTTCGCGATCTTGCCTTTGACAAAAGGAAGCTCCATTATTGTGTCTTCATTATAATGTTCTTGTTCTTACAGTTTTCTTATAAAATAATACTAACAAATCTTGGGGAAGAAAAGGAACTCTCTAAGGGAGTATAATTACTGATTTAATGCATAATCTTGTTTAGGGAAAAAGTAAAGTGGGTAAAGAAAATGGATAAAATAAGATGAAAAGAAAAAAAAACAAGAGAGAAATAAATGGAACACAACAACCAAGGCCAAAAGGGTGCGTTACCATTAATTCAGGGAAAGCGAAATAAACCCAAATCTCGTCTGTCCAACGAAGTTAACAACTTACCCACTTCTCTCATTAACTACCATTTTAACCTAATCTAGATTCTCACTGCTTCACCTTATTATACACCAAAAGGTCAAAGCCTTGGATAATTGATGACCATAGATGGTTAATAAAAAAATCTAAAGTGTCCGACATAGCTTTAACTAGTTTCCAAACTTGTACCGACGTCTCTCTCAGTAGTCTACTCCTGGACCTGGAGTATTGTTTTTGATACACAGTCAAAAAAACAAATCGAAGCTTAGTCGAAGTTCTTTGTGATAAATAAATTGTAATTGCACGTTCGTCATTATTGAATTATCCATTGCGGTAAGAAATTTGCAGGTCCAATCCCTATCAACGACGACCTACGACACATGTGTCCGTACACTAAACTGTAATTTGTGTTAAATTCTACCAAGTACAATTCTTTTTTAGAGGGCATCGAAAGTATACTCAACTATATACTAGTATTTTATTATGTTGGGATCATATGTTAAACATTGATAGTTTTTTACTTCAAAAACTTAAAATTTTTCTTTTTCGTATAACAATTACTATATTTTAAGTTTTTATGGACGTGATGATGTGAATACCAAATATTTATTTAACAGTATGATAAATTATTGACGTCGCTTTTATAACCACAGCAATTCTGGCGTGACTCTCTCCGCAACCTTTTTTTGTTTTGTTTTATTTTTTCCTATAAGTAAAACATTTCTTCCTCTTTTCCTCTTCCACTTAAACTTTCTTCGCCGGAGAACAATGGCTCTCGCGCGACTTTTCTCTCTCCTCTCCGTCGTCACTCTCTCTCTTTTCCTCACCACGACCGATGCTTCCTCTCGCTCTCTACTAACTTCACATGAAACGACCGTGCTCGACGTCGTTTCATCTCTCCAGCAAACACAACACATCCTCTCACTCGACCCTACTCGTTCCTCACTCACCTCCACCACACCCGAATTCGGATCCGAATCCGACCCGGTTTTCCTCAACTCGTCTTCTCCTCTAACTCTGGAGCTCCACTCCCGAGACACTCTCGCCGCATCTCAACACAAGGACTACAAGAGCCTAGTACTGAGTCGGCTCGAGCGAGACTCATCCCGAGTCGCCGGAATAGCCGCCAAGGTCAGATTCGCCGTCGAAGGTGTCGACAGATCCGATCTCAAACCCCTCTACAACGACGAAACCCGATACCAACCCGAGGATCTAACGACACCTGTCGTCTCCGGAGCTAGTCAAGGAAGCGGCGAGTATTTCTCGCGAATCGGTCTCGGAACTCCGGCGAGGGAGATGTACATGGTGCTCGACACCGGTAGCGACATTAACTGGATCCAGTGCAAACCTTGCTCCGACTGTTACCAACAATCCGACCCGATTTTCGACCCGACTTCTTCCTCCACGTACAAATCGCTCGGCTGCACTGCTCCACAGTGCGCTTCTCTAGAAGTCTCCGCTTGTCGCTCCGACAAATGTCTCTACCAAGTTAGTTACGGCGACGGATCTTTCACCGTAGGAGAGTACGCGACCGATACGGTGACGTTTGGAAACTCCGGTAAAGTAAACAACGTTGCTTTAGGGTGTGGTCACGATAACGAAGGTCTCTTCACCGGAGCAGCCGGTTTACTCGGTTTAGGCGGTGGAGCTTTGTCGATGACGAATCAGATCAAGGCGACGTCGTTCTCTTACTGCCTCGTCGATCGTGACTCGGGGAAATCGTCGAGTCTCGATTTCAACTCGGTCCAGGTCGGCACCGGAGACGCCACCGCGCCGCTTCTCCGTAACAGCAAGATCGACACTTTCTACTACGTCGGGCTCAATGGATTCAGCGTCGGTGGTCAACAAGTCTCGATCCCTGCGTCTGTGTTCGCGGTCGACGCTTCGGGAGCCGGAGGAGTGATCTTGGATTGTGGAACCGCCGTGACTCGTCTCCAGACTCAGGCGTACAACGCGCTGCGCGACGCGTTTGCAAAACTCACGGCGAATCTGAAAAAGGGAACGTCGAGCATCTCTCTGTTCGACACGTGCTACGATTTCTCGTCTCTCTCCACCGTGAAAGTACCGACGGTGGCGTTTCATTTCAGCGGTGGAAAGTCGCTTGATTTGCCGGCGAAGAATTACTTGATCCCCGTTGACGATGCAGGGACGTTCTGCTTCGCTTTTGCTCCGACGTCGTCATCGCTGTCGATCATCGGGAACGTGCAGCAGCAAGGGACACGTATCACTTACGATCTAGCGAATAATCTTATCGGACTGTCAGCGAATAAATGCTAAAAGTGGATGTTTAGTAGTTTTACAGATATATCAGTAAAACTCTTTTAGTTTCTTGGTTCTTTACAATGGAGAACCAAAAAAAAAAAAAAAAAAATCGAAAGTNTATCTTTCTTTTTTATAATTAATCAGAAGGTATTTTCAACTTTTATATCGATTAATTATAAACTTGAAATTGTTGTTGAGCGAGAGGTTTTTTCGTTTGATGATACTACTAGTTGAAAAGATTAGTAAAAAAAATTAAAATCTAAGAAAGTAGGGCGTTGTTATAAAGTTATAAACTAAAGAAAAGTCTAAGAAATTAAAAACAAAACCTTTTGGTGTGGCCCCTATCTTCTGGACTATACTTTAAATTGTTGTCCGAATCTCCCAACTGTATGAAATCAATCAATGTGAACGTGAAGTTTTTTTTGTTTTGACTCAAATGAGAAAAGTAAAGTTTTTTGTTTTGTTTTTGAGTCAAATGTGAAAAGTAAAAAGCGAGGGAGGGGAATTCTGCTCTTTCCACAGTCACGTTGAAAAATACAATTTACTTTTTTTTTCTTTACATGGAACTGTGAGCGAGGCGGAGTATCTATCTATCTAATCAACAAAATATGGCCGCTTATAATAGTCAAAGACACCAAATCACTTATTTATGGTAGTGAATTAATTTTTCTCTGCTCACATCCGTTACGGAAGAAATTAAACAAAAACGTGGGAAATTATGTCATTATGTGAGTGAAGTTAACATGCACAAAGCCACGTATTTGGTACGATAGACGAGGGTGGACTTTTAGGTTTTACTTAGCTTAGCCATTTTAGCGACTACCGAGTAAATCATGTGCAATATGAAGTCACGGGTGAGATAGTTGGCCCGTTTCTGTTTTCGTCGTTAAAGTGATTTGATTTTTCTTTGTTATCGCTTTATGATTTGTTTTTCTATGAATATCCTTCAATGGTTTCATAGTAGGATGTGTACTTCTTTAGTAATGGATGATACTGTCACCATATGCGGTGTTGTATGATACGTTATACGTAGAGTGTAGACAAAAGAAAATAAATCATAAAGTTTTAACAACTTCAAGAAAATGCCATGTCGTATTTATACTTGCATGACGTAAAGGGAACAGGTGACGGCAGAACATTCTTATCGAAAGTTTTAGAATGCTACTATATATTTATGTTTGCGATCAATTATTTGGGAGAACTTCAGTATTTTTCGGTTAATTTTGTGTATGTTTCAAATGGTGATGCTTAATCTAAAATCAATTTAACCACACGGTACACAGCACATATATCAAGTGTTACTGATTAACATGCACGTCGAGAGTGTTCTTGAAATAAACCATATCGATGTAATTTTCAGTCATCCGTAGCTGATTTGCAAAATTTTACCAACGCACGGACCGATGGACGTAACGTCGTTTGGGGTGATAAGAGATGAGATAAGAATCACATGCAAGAGTGGCCCGCCGTTTCATTATGCTCCTTAATTTTGGACAATGCCATTTGAATGCAAGTTCTGTCCTTGAGATTAAAAAAAAAAAAAATCATATTCTACGGCATAACTTCCTTCACCATCAAATATTAAGTAGCGTGGTGACCATATATTTATTATTATTATTATTATTATCTGAAACACTTGAATAGAATATTGGCAAGATTCTCAAGGAAAAAAGAAAGAAAAGTCACGTATGATGTTGAAGGTTTTGGAATTTGGTGATCATTTGTAATTGGTTTGTCCTTATTTGTTTAGCTCACCCCGATTTATGGTGTTTTTGAGAATACTGATCTACGTCGTTTAATAAAACAAATAGAAAATATAAAATAGTTAAAAATAAGACGAACATTTATTATGCACAGTGAAAAATGAAAATGTCACGATTTCAGAAAATAAAAATAAATATCCGACACTTTATTGAACAATATGGTGAATATGGTCCATATAACTTTATACGCTGCCGGCTAGGACGAATTTTGATCACACTTGTTAAGTATCTCTTTGCATCGCGAACGGATTAAATTAAACCCCATTTTATTTTTTTTCTCTAAACTCTATTATACAATAAAAATTTCTCCTATCCCACTCTCTTTCTAATTAACTTTTAAATACAGGATTAAAATTTAGAATCCTACCCAGGCCTGATCCTACCTGACTAGCTAGGAAATTTAGAATAATGATCCTTTTCAAGAACTTGGATGTACCATTGCCATAAATTTTTAATAACAACATTTTTTATTCAGACCTCTGCTATATTATAACTTATTATTGCATAACAAAATTTTATAAAGCTGACTCCTTACAAAGATTTACCGAATGTTCAAGGTTTTCTTGGCTTAAATCAGATTTGTATGTTGATTTTAGAATTAATTGCGTAATAGTGATGTATTAGCAACCATTGATTGCATGGAAGTGATGTATTAACAAATTTAAGCGACGTAATTAGCCACAAAAGGGACAGGAAAGTAAAAGCTCACCGTTCCCTCGTGGTCCCGTTACGTACGTGGACCCACTAGAATCTCTTTGTCGGTAAGATTTAAACCCAACAGTGAAGCGACACGTAGAACTGTATCCTTGCGGATGATGAGTTGCTTACCAGTTCTAGTTTCACATTAGATTGCGCTCACGTGGATGCAAATACATGACGCCAAATATTACTACAAAGGATAAGTACCGAATTGCAATTATCGTAAAGAAAAATTGTACATAATTACATATAGTTTTGTAATAAAAAAAAAAAAGCAAAACTGATTCGTTTTGGAATATGTTCTATCTGAACGTTTTATCTTTAATTAGTTTGATTCAGAGAGATTATATATAATTTTAAAAGTGATAAATTTTACAAACAAACAAAAGAAAGGAAAGTATTACTTGGGTTAGTCATTTTTGTTTGTATACAAAAAAGAAGTTATATGAATATTGATTTTTGTCATAAACTAAAATAATTTAGATTTGACACCTTCCGTCTGATCGTTATATTTTTTTAAAAAAATATTCTCCGTTTCACCCAAATGATACGTATTTTCAGTATGTTACCACTTAACCTTTGTTCATGTGTTTATGCGGATACAGAGGTAATTTTCTTAGAAATACTCGTTACGTTGGGATTGTAGAAGACGTTGAGTTTCAGTAAATGGTGGCAAAGTCGCTATATAATGGGCCAGTCTGCTATGCATCTATTGGTCCACACTTATTTTCGGAAAAATATGTTCAGGATTCTGGAGGCTAAAGACTGTATATTTGGACGCCTTCATATAAGAAACAAATGTCTGAAGATAACAGCTCAAAAAATTAATCTGTTATATAGATTTCAGAATACTAGAAGATATATTAAACTATTAATAAAATTATAATCCTTTTCTGAGTGATATTTTGTAGATTTATTCTTAAATTGAATTTTGTTTTATCAAAATTTGAGACGACATGTGAAAATATAATGAATGAAACCTCAGATTGACATCTATCATAACACCGAAATAATATAGTTATGAGTCTTATGTTGATTACTCTATTCACATGTTGATTCCTTGACATAAATCTGGTTTCATAAATTTGTTTGGACTGGGAAAATCTCGTTTCATAAATATATGAAGGAAAGAACATATATATGTATTGGAGGATTTACACACAAACACACCTTTGTAGGGTCTAAGCAATTATTATACCTTTCACATATATGCTTGAGGGGGATGGACTTGTTTTAAAGGTGATGACAAGTAATTATGGGGGGACCTTATTTATCAAAGCAAAAAAAAAGAAAGAAAGAGGATTGGTTATTGAAACTTAAACATCGGGGTGAAAATGAAAGGAAGGACAATATAACTGAACTTACAGGGAATATATACAAAACTCTCAAATGACCACACTAGTCTTGTTAGGCGGTTGACCAAAGTTGACGGATGGAGAAGACTCGTTACAACTCTGAAAGAGTCAAGTCGCCCAAGTGGTGTGTTTATACCACTCTTTTCTTTTGGTTCAAGAGTTATTTACCGAAACTCTTTTCTTTTGGCTCAAATGACCACACTAGTTTTGTGATTTTTGCGCTTTTATATATATGTTCAAGAGTTTTCACCGAATTACATATTTTTGTGTGTTTCTTCTTTTCTATCTCGTTATTAAAGTAACACCTGATATATTATTCAGTCTGTATACCTTGCTGTATAAAAGTTCCACATTTTCTCAAAGTAAAACTTCTCTGTGCCTTTTATATATGTAGTGATTTGGATCCCTCTCTGTACAAAAGATTTCATAATCCCACCGTTGTTCAATTTTACCCAAAACACAATATAAGGAGAAGATAGAAAATAAAACAAAAAAGGCGAAATTTTTTAAAAGGATGAATGATTAAAAACCGCGAGGAAGGTTCGTGGTTGTTTCTGTCATCGGAGTCTCCTCAGCTCCATGGCTAAAACCAAAAAAAAAAAACAGAAAGAAAATCAGAATCAGAATCAACCAGATAACGGAGTTTATAACCCAAAAAATGAGTAAAAAAAGAAAAAGTGGTGGATTTATACCTGAGATAGCTGAGAGCAGACATACGGTAGAGACAAGTGAAGACGAGTACATGCAATCCTATTGTGTAGAAGAAAGCAAACGTCCTCGCATATCTGAAAGAGACCTAATAAGTCTCATAATTTCTGTCATGTAATTAATTTGAATATGAAGAAACTAAAGAACAAGCGGCTTACTTGTTTCCTAGAAGGAAACGGCCACTGCTTAGCGTAATCCGATCTCTGATTCCCAAATCTTTGACCCGTTGCTCTCTTTCCTGTTCAACACAGTCACATATACTCGACTGACTAATACTTACCAAGGCTTGGGTGATAAATAAGAGAATGTTTTTAACCTTTTTCGAGAATGCTGCAAATGGGTTGATATCATCCTCGTATATTTTCTTGTATTTAGATTCCACATCCGAGCTGAATCCACTTTCCAGATCTTCCACATACTGAGGTTGCAGAACATTTCAATCCACCATGGGCCAGAAAAGGGTTTCAAGGAAATGTCATGTAGAAACGAAATATACCTTTTTTGATCCTCGGGAAACAACTTTATCATGGTTATAGTCTTGGACATAACGGATTTTGCCATAGAGTTTCACGTTGTCTGCTTTGCTCTTCTCCAATTCGTCGGTGAGGAAGCCTATCTTCTCTTTTAATCGCCTCATTTCCTGCAATATTAATAGAACGCAGAATATTCAGCACATATGATTTTAACCAGAGATAGAGAAGACGGAGGAAAGTGGATCTCCCAAGTGCACTACTCTTACCTCTTCTGTTTCCCGCAACCTTGCTCGGAACCGATCTCTTTGGCTGCAGATCACTTTCAGCATTGAGCTTTGATCTTGATCTGATGGAACATGTTTCTGATCCATAGGCTAGACAAATGGAAACAAAGTAGCAATTAGTGATAAGTTTATTACGTGTGAGGTATATATGAAAACTTTCACATGGTTTGGCACCCAATTTCAAACATACGTTTTTTCCCTTCACGCCATAGATAAAAGGCAGAGTAAGCATACAAACTAGACCGTTTTTAATTATCTACTAGAGAACTTAAAACTATATGTTACCGGTTTCTGAACCATTCGGGGAATTTTCTCAGCTTCAAGAGTGTTGCATGAGAAATTACATGACTCATATAAATAAGTCGGAAAGAAGTACCTCCGACTGCTCAGCCACACCTGCTTCTGAGAACTCCCACTCATCAAATAGAACACCTTTTCGCTCTTTTGAACTGTAACCCTGTGTTTCAAGTAGAGAAGGTTTTAAGTATAATCAAAGTATTTGATATGGTTTCTCTTCTTGGGTAGCACATATACAATAACTTTTGTGTGTGTGTAGAATGAGGAAATCCTCACAATATCAGAAAAATAATATAAAACAGAATATACAAAGAAGTACCGTGAAAAGAAATCCGGAAACAACAAACAAACACAACGAGAAGAGGTACCTTAAAATGGTAACTACACACTTCTACATACCTTCAAAATATCATCCTCCAATTTTTGAATCAGTTTTTGCTGTTCATTAACCTTAGCTGTTAGTTCTTCTCCCTTGGCTTCAGCCTTCTCAAGCAAGGAGGTTTTCTCAGAAAGTTGAACCTAGGATAAGAAGTGGTATTAATCAACCAATGACATTGACTTGTGCGTGTTCATTGTCATTGAAAAGGGAAAGAGCAACGAAGAGACATAATTATAGATGGTGCCAGTTTATTCCGTAGGGGTTATGTACCTTCAATTGAGTGACCTCATGCTCCATTTTTCTGTTTTTATCAAGAAGAAGTGACTCCATTCTGCTCATCTCTTCACCAGTAGTAGCAGCATCCCAGTCCTCGGCCTCAATTGAATTGTAACCGACAGCCTAATACGCGATAATAGCATTACACTTTACACAATAATATTATTACGAGGAAGAACAGAGGATGGATCTGTGGCAAGAAGTCAATTAGAAGTGAAAACAAGAAAGCACCAAAAAACACCAGAAATGAAAAATACCTGCAGAATTTTAACTTTTTTGCGCAGATCGTCAACTAATTTTGCGGATGGTCTTTCTTGAAGCTCTTTCTTCATCTCTTCAATGATAGTATCCTAGTTTTATCCAAAACAATAAAATATGACGGCATGCTAACATTAAACATGGAAAGCGATAGGAGACATATTTCCAAAACAAAGTAAAAATTTCTCAGCATAAACGACAAAAGCTAGCACAATTTTCACCTTTTTATTGAGCAACGAATTCAATTTCTTTATCTCAGCAACATGATCTTCTCGCTCATTTGCTAAAGCTGTCTCAACACTGTGGATCTCCATGTTAAGCTCTGATATAATCTTCTCTTTTGCAGTTAAAGAATTCTCCAGCATACTATTTGAATCTACATTATCACTGCAGTGAACGAGCACAACAAAAACACAAAAATTAAAACAAAGAAAAAACTTTGATGAGTAATGAGACCTATTTAAAATTATGTGCCTTGTACGGACACTTGAGTCTCAGCTATCTCACCTATTCTTGTTTTCAGTATCTTCATTAGCTGTTTGCAGCTGAGACCGTAGATGTCCCTGTTACAAACCAATAACAAAATTAGGGTGAAAAATTCCCCCGTTTATCTTGTGGCATTCCCTTAATTCAAACATGAAATTTAGAGAGCATTTTGTGGAAGACCTTTTCCCTCTCAAGTGAAAGAAGTCGCGTTTGAGCACGCTCCACTTCATCCATCAATAGACTAAGTTCCGATTGCTTTGTCGCTTTTTCTTCGTCTGATGTTATAGATAAAAGTAATGTTTATTAACAAGACAAGGGGGAGCAAGGAAAGAGGAAAGATTCAAATGAAGCTGACAAGTTCTTAGGAGACTAATCATGTAAACAAGACTATCCCGATTATGAAAAAAAAAAAAAACGATTCACCATATTAAGGGCCAATGCACAACCTGATTGAGCACGAAGTTCAAAAAGTTGGCTCTGTGCTAGCTCATGCAATTTTTGCATAGTGGAGACACTGTCTTTTGCTTGCCTTAACTGATCTTGCAAAGCTTGCTCCCTGTATAAAAGGTGAATATGTAAATGTTAGTGATGGCTCAAAAATTCCTACACACCCGAAGCATTCAGGGAAGAAAAAGAATTCTACCTATCCTTTAAAAGCTCCAACGTTTTCTGATTTTCCTCTGCCAGGTTTCGTTGCTTGATCTCAACAACCTCCTTGATTTTTTCTTCCATCTAACATCCAAATAAAACAACACGATCAGTGTCAATAAGTTTCACAAAACAGCATCTCTATATAGCTCGTCTACATTGCATTAGTCCTCCGGGAATAGGCTCAACCATTGAAGGAAGCTAAGCTTTACTGACAGTCACATTGGTTTGATTTTGTCCCTAATCCCTATACCAATCAGATCGGGAGAAGAAAAGCAACTGACCTGCTGCTCAAGCTGGCGGTTCCGTTCTTCTAATCTCCTTATTGTGGCCTGTTGATTTTTCAGATGAGTCGCTTCTGTCCTAAATTCCTCAAGTTCAACTTTCATTTTTCGATTCTCAGATTCCACTTCAGATAATTTACGCTCTTGCTCCTGAGATAGAGCAAACAGTAAGTTCAGTGGCATATCATACAGGCTAGAGGACTTAGGTATTTGTAATGGTAACGTTAAGTAATTGGAGAATTACAGCAATAGAAGCAAGAGCAGGAAAGGGATCGGGTGCTTCATAGAGTTTCTGATAGATGTTTAGGAAAGCATTCTCCCCAAACTTGGCCCTCTTGGTAATATTATCTACTTCTTCCTGATACCCCTTGAGCAAGGAGTTAAACATACCAAGTTTGTCCTCAGGCGATGCTTTTTTGAAGTCTGTTACCAAGATAACCCATTAACATCTCCCATTATATTCATCTAACACGTATGCGTAATCTGGAAGGATAAAGGAGGTCTTTAGCGAATAAAAGGTGAAACAAAAAGTACCCCTCGTGCTCTCTGCAAGTTTTCGCCGATTCTTCTGGCTGTTTTCTTGATTCTCGGCTATTCTAAGCCCTTGCTCGTCAAGCACACTTTTCTCCTTCTCCAAATCAAACTCTGAAAAACAAACATGTTCAAGACTGGTGAATCATTTGGGGGAAAAGCCTTTGATATCTATCAAACCAGATGAACAGCAAGCAACCACAGAACCAGTTATCCAATTGAGACTTGTTTCATGTCACAAACACAAAAGCCGACTAATCGAAATGTCACTAGCTGTCACGTAACCTTCTTTCTCTCCCAAAAAAAAAAAAAAATTGATCACATTTAAAGCAATCAACTGAAAGTCTGAAACTTAAGTTTGATTCATTGTCGATCACACTAAACTATCATCTCCTTCTCCGGAACATCCAATGTCAACCTCATCGCGCCTCTAGTCTGATTCAGCCTTACTACTTTGATGGAATCCAAATTAAAACCTAACCACAAATCTCTCCTACTACAATAAATTACCACTCAGCTTCACCGCAAGTCGAAGCAAACGAATAGGTAGCTCAGCATATGAATCTGAAACAAACCTTTCCAAAAGTTAGTGACGACAGGAATGGGAGAGGAGGAGGAAGAAGAAGAAGAAGATGGAGGAGTTGTTTTATCTCTCTCCGATCCATCTTGCAAGGCCTCCATTCTCCTCGTATTCGGATCCCGATCTCGCTCTCCCGAGAACGCAAGCAATACTTCACTACGAAGAACGTTTCTGGGAAAGTGCTTTCCTTCTTCGGATCAACAAGTGAATGAATAGAATTTCCCGAATGTTGTTTGTTTTTCCTGGAAAATTTTTCTACTCCGATCGGATCTGCTTACACATTTTGGTGGTAAAATAGTAATTTGTTACTTAAAACAAACGTTCATCCTTAACAGGCTTAAAATATATTGAAGCAGAAGCTATATCAAATCCAATGGGTCGATACTTGGGCTATTCAAAGGCCCATTATATGTGTTCGCAACCTTTTTCCCAGATTCACAACAAAATAATAAAGAAAGGATCCATCTTAACGCGCAAAACTGTTTTTGTTCTTTTTTTTTTCTTTTTGTAAAAAAACGCGTAAAATTGTTACTCTTTTTGAGAAAATCACACAATCGTTATTTTTACTGTCTTAAAAAATGAATTCAATGTTTCACAATCTTAGCTACAAATGAATTTGATAGAAATTTCCTTAACAGTACAATTGTGAGTTAATAGCGTATTCTTCATTTATTAATTTAGCATCTTTAGTACACTTTTAGATTTTCTAAGTTTTGTTTGTTAAAGTATATTTTATAATATACTGATTAGATTAATCATAAACACGTTTTTGTTTCTTACAGCAATCAAAAACGCGTTTTACAAGATTGTAAGAGATAAACCTATCCTAAACTTAGAATATAATCCTCAACCTTTGTTATTATGATAGTGTTTATTACATATAGTTTGGAAAGAGATGAAAATCAATAACATAATTTGTAAAGTATCTTCTTCCACAATTAAAATCATTATAAAAAATCTTTGTTTTAACAAAAGTGCAATGTACTAATTGAAGAGGTGAATAAACTCTCTTAATGTTCAAAATTTCTTTGTACAACTTTCCTGATTTTTCAAAAGTGCAATCTACTAAAAACAAAGCATTTTTATAACCTAGATGTGACACCATTTAAACAATTATATATACTCAGCATCCATTCACATAATCTTTCACACCATCTTTTTAGTAGCTAGAAGAATCCAATACTTTACGATGGAAAACCAATGGACTTCTGGTCTTTGCAGTTGCATGCATGGAAGACGGCAAATCTGGTAATCAGACTCATTTTTCTTTAAAATTACTCAAGTTAATATTTATACACATAGTTGTTTTGTCATCATCATTTGATCAATGATCTAATTTACTTTTTATCTCTTTTGATTTGCGTTGGATAAGTTTGCCTTACATGCTTCTGTCCGTGCATCACTTTTGGACGGATCGCCAATATTGCCGACGAAGGAAATTCCGGTAAATCACACATACATGTATTATTTTACTGTATATGTGTGGATATATGTGTACGCATTCATGTAATGCTTGTAATATGTAGGTTGTGGGACATGTGGGTTCTTTTATGGACTGATATGTTGTGTGGTTGTAATAGTAAAATAGCTCTTTGTTTAGGATACTTGAAAACGTCCTTCAT
>OVBB01000672.1:0-19831 GCA_900406415.1 Isatis lusitanica
TGGTTTGGTGTGATTTTCGGTTAGGATGTGCTTTACCTGTGAATTATTCAATTCTCTTTACAGTCACTTTGGTTGTTGAACCACAAGAAAAATAGTTGGTAAAAAAAAACTATAAACATGTACCTCATGTGTTAGTGTATGTGATATACATCTCTATTATGCCATATTGTCATTATGTATGTAATATTAACAAATAATCATTTTAATCGAATTTGAGAATTAAATTTGTTAAGCTTTTCATTTTAAAATTCTATGGAATTTATTATCCATCGCTTCCAACATTCTTACCATGTAAATAAGTTTTCTATACATGATTTTTAAGTTGTTTAATAGTAGCTATCATGTCAATATTGGATATACATATGATCTGGAAAATGGCATATCATAAATAAGAATAACATTATAATCTTTTGGTGTTTAAATGTGTATTTTAAGGACCCAATGCAATAACAATACAAAGAATACACATAAACTTCACAAAGTAAATGCTAAATTAGAGAAAAGGAAAGTGTGGACACCCTCGCACTTTTAAAATGAATATAATCTAAAGAAAACAAAGCAACTAAATATAACCAAAAAATAAATATAACAAAAGAAAAAAACGAAAAATAAAATAAAAATATAAACACATTTCCGCGTTTGCAAATTTTTTTTTTAATTCTACAATTGATTATTCAGAGATATTATCTTCAATGTGTGTATTTAAGTATATTGCATATATAATAATGATATATTAATTCTTTAAATATATGTAAACCAACAAATAAATATTAAAATATTCTGAATTGCATAGTTTTATTCAAACGATGTATAATATATAAAGAATATATAATCAACGGAAACCCACCCCGTGCATGCGCGGGGTTAGCAGCTTTACTAGATAAATATAAGCTTTTTACGTGTATGGTTTTCCATGTCACTACATGACGTTTATAATCTTTTTGCTGGAACAATTTCCTAAATCAACTTTAAAAAACAAAAAACATAAACAATTTCCTAGATCAAAACTAGATTTTGGGTCTTAAATCTAGAAATAACATTGGACTGTGGATTCTATAAGCCCAATAATCCAAAGTTTAGACCATCTGACTTTAGGTTCCTCTTTTTTGGTAGTGTAGCCACACTACGAGATACATGATGATCTAAGAATTGAGTGATTAAAAAAATAGAGATCTGACTAGTCGTACACTCGTACTAATGATCTGGAGTAAGTAAAACTGGAAGAAACGTGGTCTGCACAGAATTATAGGGAGTAAAACAACAACAACCCGACAACCAAGCTACTTGTCAATCCCGACAGCCTGCTTCCTAATATCATAAAAACCTGGTCAGGTGTAACTCATTTTTGGTGGGATAAAACTCCTTAAATACTCAAAATTTTCTACAAATCAATAATTAAGTACTTATTCAAACCGATACACATACTTCTTATAATCACCAAACATTAGACGCTTTATATTTTCATGTGAAAGTGACAACTTGCTAGACATGAAAGACAAAGTATGAAGATGCTCAGGCCATACTTAATACACTGCTTCCAGTTCGTACTCTGGAAATGACTAGAAGCATGTGTTAGCTTTGTCGAGAAGAATGGATACAACAACAAAAAATCAAATACACTGACCAAGACCTAATAAATTAGCTAACCTTATAATTAACCCAACATCCAACTCGACCCCCATATACGAATCGAGGTCAGGTAAACTTTATAAATATGACTTTTCCTTTAAACGGGAAGGGGGTTTACATATTTTTACTCACATCGAATTATATTCCCTTCGTTCATCATATCACTTTCTTGACTTTTTTCTCTGAATACTTAGTCATTTTCTTTTCTCAGTTTCAAGACTCTCTTGTCACCTCTTCAACATTCTTTGGTGTTTTATTTGGCTATTCTTTCGAGTTTATCCTCTTATATTCTTCTTCTCTTTCTTTCCATCATCAAAGTCATCCAATTATAAATTTAATTGTGGATCTATTTTCGTTGGATTCAGTGGTATATCCAAACAATCTTTTTTCTTCGTTTTTTTACTTTCTTTATATGGTCACTAATGCATTTCTTTTATGGTCTTTTTTATCTGTTTTTTTTTTTTTTTAATTTGGAGTTAAGAGAATCGTCAGAAAAAACCCTACCAACTTTAATATAATTGTTCGTTTTATAGGAAATATGCATTCCAGAAAAAGAGAAAATTCGCTAGGAATCGGGAAAAGCAATCATATGGTTGTTACTTGTTGTTAGAATCAAAGAACAGAGACACATGCTTTATAGATGGGCCGGACTGGCGGGTAAGTGATCCACTCGACAGATGATACGCGCAAACCCTGGCTAAACCAGTAGTAGTAGTCACGTATCTTTTAACCAAATGCATGGTTTGATACTTTGCAGTTTGCACGTACAGGGATAAATCGTTTTCAAATACATTTACACGTAAGCACATAGACTCACAACTTCCGTGTGTTATTATATTACGTAAATATAATGTGCTTGCGTAAACGTACATGCAATGGCGGATAAAACTGATTTTAATCGGGGTCACACATTATATAATTTTTATCGTACATACGCATTTTACCTGAAAACTCGAAATGACAATACCAAGTGACTCTTGTTTGGTGGCCTTCTCTAACTACTAAGACTTCCCAAAGGTTGCGCTTGATAAGACCCTTAGTTTAAATATATCAAATTGAACAATATACATATTTCGATGGGGAGATGTATGAGTTTTAGCTCGCAGTTACACGAATATTAATAGAAAATTCAGTCTAACAATATATAAAATATAGATGATTGGTTGGCAAAAAAAAGAAAAGAAAAGAAAAGATAAATTATTGAAAAACTAACGACTAATATATGTCTATGCAAAATGCAAATGGTTACAAAGCACAAAAAAATAGAGGAATAAAATGAGCATTAAAAAGAAGTGGATATATAATGAAATGAAAATTGTGTGATTATGTGTTTCCGTGTAAAATAGTGACTATAGTGTTTTAATGAAATGATATTATTTAATGAAATGAAAATTGTGTGATTATGTGTAAAATGTTTTTCATTATTCACTATATATGTGCAAAATTGTGTGATTCCGTGTAAAATGTGTTTCACACAATTTTCATGATATTATTTTATATATACACAGTTTCTGTATATAAATACGTAAAGACATAAACCCAAACTGCAATACAACCAGTAAACACATAAACACGCATATGTGTTTATATTTTTTTGTTCTTTTGTTCTTCTACTTAAATCAAGTTTCTTAAATTTTTGTTTTTCTGGTTTTTTGATCATCAACTTTTTTTTTTTTTTGGTTTAAATGTTAAATTTGATAATCAACTTTCCTTCTTTTTTTGGGTACGAATGTTAAAAAATAATCAACTTCTTTGTTAAACAACAGTGAATAACCGTGAAAAGTAGTTCTATGCTTTCTTCGTGTCATATTTTTCCTCCAATAATGAGAAGGTAACTCATGCATGGTAAATGCACGTAGACTTCTCTCTAACTTCAACAAATTAAAATACCCCTGAATTAATAAATATTAAATTATATAATTAAAATGATATATTGAATTAGAAGTGTGTTTCTCTCAAATATGTTTTTCTATTTTTTTCTTCTAAGAAAAAAAATTATAAATATATTCTACTTCTATTTTATTAGTAATACATTTTATTTATAAAATTTACAAAATAACACCATCTATTGTATTCATTAAAAGTATTTCAAAAAGTATGATATTATTTAAATTAATAAATTATTATAAATTAAGAAATTAAAATCACATTATATTATAAATAATAAAACATAGCAGAATTTGCCACATGTTAATATTTGATTGAACAAGTAACTTGTGCTTTATAACATAAAATATTATTGTCTTATTCATTATGATATATTATATAGTTTTCAATTTCATCTTGGATTTTTATGCATAAAGCTCTATATAAAAACCACATGAAAATATTTAAAAGGAAAGTAAAATTAAAAAGAATATTTGTTACAGTCATTATTACAAAAACCTAAAATCCAGAGTATTCTGTGAATAAAAAAAAGTTAACTATAAAATTCAGAAAAAATAGCTTTCCTCTAAATATAGCGAGAGAAGTAGCATTCCTCTATTGTAGAGTAACAAATAGGTGTGATTTGGAGAGGATTTGTTTTAAGGGAGATTTTCAGAAATGGGGAATATACCACATTTGTCTCTGAGAGATGGTGGTATTTTGAAAAATGTAAATCCAAAGTGTTATTTTTCAAAATATTCCTTGTTTTGAAAGAGTTTAGAAAAAGAAAATAGAGATGGATTGAACATGGTTTAAAATAGTGTGAAATTTCCAAAATAGTAAATCCCCAATTTTTCTAAGCGTAGAAATGTAAATTCAATTCAATTGTTTGACAATCGGCATATGTTAAAATCCAGTCAATTCCAATTCGGTCACGTCTTTCATCTTATGACATGAGATGTAAACGTTTTACCTAATAAGAGATGCTATATACATCAAGTAGAGACTGTAGAGTTAAAAAGAAAGATTTGATTTTGTTTTCAGGATTAAATATATATATCATCGCAAGATATTTTTTTTTTTTTAACTATTTCTCAGTCGTGTGAAAATATGGAGTGAACAAGGATCATAGAGCCAAAAAGTTAATATAACAGTGTCTGACATGTATTTGAATGGGTGATATATTTCATAAGAAATGTATTACCCGTTTAAATACATGTAAGATACTGTTATTTTCACTTTTGGATATATGAATTATGTGTATTAATTTTGTTAATATCCGTTAGTATACTGGACCTCAATATATCCTTTAACGATGAAAAATGAATAGGTAAATTTTTTTTTTTTACATGACGTTTTATATGTATATACAAATTACAGAACATTAAACTTTAATGAGGGAATTTTTTTTTTTTTGAAAAGTGAGTATACTTGTCGATTTTCGTTCAAAAAAAAGGAGTACTTGTAATTAAAGTCAGTTATGCACATCTTGTTTCCGTTTTTTCCGCATGCTCCAAAAAATGGTTTCGTGTAAAATGAAAGTTTTTAATGGATCATGCCGCAAAAACGTAAATGAGATATGCATAGAAGACTTTGATATGAATATAAAATACGATTTTCAGTATATTTTTTAGATTAATTGGAATGTATTTTAATGGGATGAAATCCTGGCTCATGATAAATTACTTTATAACATTCGTAAGATACACACCAATTAGAGTGAAATAGTGAGAAACAGCTAAAATCTCACAAGATCAAATTCGAGAACTCCAACTCAGCAGCCTTGGAAAGCAGCTCTTTAGCAAGAGATTCCGCTGCTAAAGGAGACCTAATGAAAGGGATAGCTGAGGAGTGATGAGACGATATTTGATGGCTTGGATCTGAGAAAATTCGCCCCATTCCTGCCGATCAAGGTTCAGAGTTCAATGATGCCACTCCAACCATGTGAGGAGGAAGATGGGATCTGACAATCTAAGAAGGAAAAGTTGCGACATTATTTACCTAGGAGGACTCTTGGGAAGAGGCACTTGCGAGCGTTTAAGATCCTCCAGCTGAACTTTGCCAGTAAAGCGTCATTAAAGCTCTGGGTATCTCGGAAGCCAAGCCCACCTCAGTTCTTTGCCACTTTAACCCATATGATCCAACACATGCTTCTTTTATCCGTTTTTGAGTCCCACACCAGAGATAGCAGTCTGTATTCCTTTGCATAGTGTTAGTTTGCCAGAGAGCTTGAGAGAAATGGAGAAGACCAGCTTAGAGCTTTTTGTCGGATTCGGTCTATTATATAAATAAACAATTCAATATTCTATATTCCAAAATGCTCTAGGAAGCTAAGGTATTTTCCCACACCATCTTTTTTTTTTTTCTTTTCCTATGCAATAAAAAAAGAAGGGGCATTCCTTGAGAACGGAATAGAAGATTTATGCGCATTAATGAGCTGACTTGAGGTTTATTCATATCTTTGCAGGATTGCCCTCAGTTTTATGAAGCTCTTTGTGCTAGCTTTGGAGAAGAACAGAATGTTATCCGCAAAGAAAAGATGATTTACCTGTGGACCACACCCCTAACAACTCTAATTTTTGTAAATTTTCCTTTTTCTTGAGCTCGGTTGCACAGGTCTGATAACACTTCATTGCATATGATAAAGATATAAGATAAAAGAGGATATCCTGTCTGATTACTCTTATGGTTTCACTTAACTTTGGGGAGAAACACTTACCAGAAAAGTATAGGAGATAATATTGACACATTGCATGATTCATGTTGTTCACAGCTCATGAAAGCCTAATTTTAAAAAAAAAAATCTTGCAGGAAAACCCTATCAATGCGGTCTTAGGTTTTACTCATATTGATTTTGATCACCATGGAGCAGTGTTTCTTTGCTCCAGAAATTTTAAGGTAATGCAAGACTTCATGGCCTCCTCATGGGTAATTAATACAATATCTGAAAATGCTAGATCGGTTTGGAATGAAAGTGGAACTGATATTCTGAGACGATCTTCTCTAGGACTGACTGCATTCTACTTTACAGGAATTTATATATGATTTTTAATAGACATTACAAATGGCTATAGGTTTGTGATCTGCAACCTTCCCAGGGCAAGTTATTTTTGGTATCAGGCTGATATGAATTTCGTTTATGGTTCCCAGCATAATGCGAGGTTGAATAAAAGCTTTTATTTCTTTCACAATGCCAGGTTCCAACAATTCCCAATTGTATTGAAAGAAGCACTCCGAAGAAAATTGAAAGAAGAGATCGTTATATATTGATTGGTTGATTGATTGAAGTCTTGAAGAAAAAATGTGGCTTTATATGTTTCTGTCAAATTAGACTGAATCCTTTGTTATCATTCATCAAAGGATTGTACAAGCATATATTTTAGGAGATAAAGTCGACTTCTAAGATATGATATAATCTAGATAGAAATATTTGATCTTATCAGAATTATTATGTATATCTATTCCAATACTCTTTTCAAAGTGGAACATGAATGTCTCGAATGCCCATCTTACCAAGTAAGTAACAAATTTGTCGTTGATCAAAGGCTTTAGTAAAAATGTCAACAAGCTGGTCTGTTGTCTTAATGTATCGAGGTGAAATGATCCCGGCTTGAACAAAGTGACAATTGGTTTCCATATGCTTCCTTTGTTCATGAAACACAGGATTGCGAGAAATGTATAAAGCGGATTGATTGTCACAGTTAAATGGAATAGGTTGGTGTTGAGTAATGCCGAGAGAAGTCAGTAACATATTGACCCATTTGAGCTCTTGATAAGTCATAGCCATAGAACGATATTCAGCTTCCGCAGGGAAACGAGCAACCACTTGTTGTTTCTTTGTTTTCCAAGAGACAAGTGAGTCGCCAAGCAGAACAATATAACCGGAGAGAGACCGTCGAGTAAGTATAATGTATGGGGCTTATCGGAACGTTAACGACCGAATCAGGTTTAAGCCCAAAATATTTATAATCTAAATGAAATTAACCAGAAAGATCTAATTTTTTAAGATCTATATATCTAAACCCAAACTTATTACTTTAAAAAATTGTGTCCTACCAGACTACCAACTTTATGTCGTTAAAAAAAAAGGTTTTGAAAAGTAAAGATACACTAACTAATACATACAAATTTTGTGTCTATCTATAGAATTCACAATTACAAGTTCATGCATTAATTTTTAAATTGTCGGTTTTATACGTAAGCGCGCACACACATTCTACGTGACCCTTTAAAAAAAAAAACATTCTACGTGACTATGTGTTCCTAACTTTCAGATATGTATTTATTGCACTCACATTTTTGCTTTGTATGAGTTATCTTATTTTGATAGAAGATTTGTGTATTTAAAATTAACTTGTTCTCTTATTGTTCTTAGTACGATCTGTCATAACTCATACTAAGAACAATGTTTGTTAGCGAACAAGTTAACTCTAATTCGCTTGAAGATTATAGTTTCTTGTCTTGCCGTCCTACCATTTTAGTATTTTGTATACTATCTTGTACGGTCATTAACAACCAATGGTTTCAGATTTTGTGAGTAACCAATAGAAACCAAAAGAAGCTAATATATTACCCTGAACAACCACGTTCAAGGTAATATATAAGTTTTCTTTTTATATCGATTGGTTACTTATAAATTCTGAAAATGCTGATTGCTACTGACCATAAAAAATAGTTTGAAACGTTAATCGGAATAGAGTTCAATACAATCACCGATTTCTCTAAGCTAAACTGGATCTAGAGCATTGCAGTTGAAAACGCTTGGATTCCAGCTAAAGAAGAAAAGAAAATGTAAATCGTCATCATGGATCAAGTACCCTCACTTTCACCTACGCTGACTCTCCTCTGTTATTTTCTTCGAGTTAGGGACTGTTTGTTTGTTCATCTTACATTTCCATCTAAATGCTCCATCCAGAGGCTCTATTTAGCTGTTGTTGGATTCTGTTTTCGGCTGTTGATCTAGAATAAGTTAAACTTTCTTTCTTTAGTTAGTTTTTGTAAATCAACAACTCCATTAAAACGCTCATACTTTAATCTAATCATATTTTTAATCTTAATCTTAACTACAATAATTTTTATTTTTGATCTAAAATATTTACAACCAAATAATATTCAAATTATTATTTTTACCATTTATAAACTAATTTTGGTCACATGAAATTCATATAAATTTATAAATTAAGATTCAGTGCATTTATAAATTAGTTTTGGTCAAATAAAATTTGATGGAAAAATGCAATTTTGTGGATTTGGAAAAAATTGTTAGCTTACGATTTCTATTTTCTCGTTTAAAATGTATTAAAACATGATTTAGCATTTTTCGCCAAAAACATTATTACTTATTTTCTGCCGAAAACATAATGCCCTATTTTCCACCAAAAATTTGTTTCCAATTCTCAGTTTCATCGAGATGAACGAATGAACAAACAAATACGCCCTAACTCTCTACATAGTATCTCTTTTTTTTTTCAATGAATTATTTCTTGTTCAACCGGTTCCAATTTGGCACATAATCTTATAGAATCCTTAAACCCAAGAGAACCTAACTCAATGTTCATTTGTCAGATTACGCGAGAATGTCTTTTTTCTTCTTTTGTCATATCACTGAAGAAACGTTCTTCTGATTTAGATTAGGAACGAGAAGACGCGGAAAACTACGGCTTCAAATCTACAAATCTTGAAGCAGAGAGAGATGATAAGATCCTCATGAATATATTGATTTTCGGCGCTTGAAGATCAATTCAGAATGATAAACTTGGTTCA
The DNA here is from genome assembly GCA_900406415.1 of Isatis lusitanica. NCBI lineage: Eukaryota > Viridiplantae > Streptophyta > Magnoliopsida > Brassicales > Brassicaceae > Isatis > Isatis lusitanica. The sequence continues at coordinate 9,259 of OVBB01000672.1, forward strand.
CAAAATTTTCAAGGTGATAGATTTTGTTATTGATTTTGTTACGGTTCAGATGAAAATAGAGGTCCACTGGTTCAGATAGAAGCAAAAGCTTTTCTTCTTCGCACCAGCGGCCCAGCGCCTATGTTTGAGTTCTTTGCCATCGGAACCTTCGGGGCTTAGAGGGTTCCCCTGTCCTTTTACATGTGGTTCTATGGGGAAAAAATTCTCAGAAACTTGTAGCCTACAATGGTTTGAGTCAAGAGCTTCAATGGGAGAAAGTTTTTACCATTGAAAATGTATTCTTTCATTTTTTTCAATCTTTCATAACTTCATCTAAATGGTAGCACCTGATGTAAAGCAGTTTTTGGTTAAACAAATTTTACATTCAATTAAAAAAAATGAATTGTCCACCTGTCGTGTGTGACGAAGGGGGTTAAGAATTAGGAAGGTGGTGTGGGACAGTGGGGACGTAAGAGGATTCTCGAGGGTGCAAATACAAGATGAAGTTTTTTTTTTTGCTGATATGAATATTAATTATATTTCGTAGGTCTGGGCACAAGTACTCGTTACTCGCCGAAAACTCTGTGGCTCGTTCCGTACCCGCCTCATCAAAGCAAGTACTCGTTTTAGGCAAGTCGGGTAACAAGTCGGAAAATTTCAATACTCGCAAGTCTGGGGCAAATATCAAGTCATATTTTTTTTCGATACTTGCCTCGTTTGGGCTTGCCCCACTCATATAAGTTACATTTTGTGATTATTATTCAGCCTTTGAGTGTTTGTTTCCTTATTATACACTTTGTTTTATAGAAACAAATGGAACTAAGAAGGAGAAAAAGTTTAATGAGAAATAAACAAAGTTTCATGTTGTTTTTAAGTGTTTCAAATGCTATTTTTAAGTATTTATGTTCTTATTGGATCTTTTGAAACTTGGATAATTTGTATGTTTCTATGTTTTAATAAACTTGTTTAGGTATTTATGTTATTTCGTAAGTACTTTTCGATAAATTAGCAAGTCGCAAGGCAAGGCAAGTACCTCGCAAGTCGGCTAATTTTTTGCAAGTACTCGTAAGTGCAAGTACTCGTCTACCGCAAGGTAAGCAACAAAGCGAAATCCATAAAAATTAAATGGGGCAAGACGGGTCGCAAGTATAGCAAAAAGTCCGGGTACTCACCCCGTGCCCAACCCTAATCTTTCCCATCCCTGGGAAGTTTCATTCATTGGTGAGGGAAAGGAATGAATGGAAGATGTTATTACAAGAAATTATAATGATTAAGTACTTGGCGAGGTTGGGCGAGGTTGATAATGGAAGCTGGACAGTGAGTAAGGGCAATTGACAGATACTTGGCGGAGCATCTGTATAGGGTTCCGCGATGTTGTTTATTTCGGGCAAAGCTGGGTTCTTAGTAATGGATTAGATGTTAAATTCTGGCGAGATCGCTGGTTGTTATCGAACCCGCTTTCAGATGTTGTTATCACAGACCTTCCAGTTGGTTTTGAGCTGATTAAAGCAAGAGAGTTATGGAGTGAGGGGCAAGGTTGGGATCTGGCACATATTGCTCCTTTCCTCAATGAAGAGCACAGATTGTTGCTTAATTCTCATGTGGTAGACTCTGTTTCAGGAATCAAAGACAGATTCGTTTGGGGACATACCGCGAATGGATGCTTCACTGTGAGCTCTGCGTATGCTCTCCTTACAGCATCATCATAGTCGGGGCAATATATGGAGTGTTTCTTCAAACGAATTTGGCGTCTCCAAGTTCCGGAAAGGATACCAGTTTTTCCCTGGCGGGTTGGAAATCAGGTCATTATGTCCAACAAGGAATGTCACAGGCGTCATCTGTCGGATTCAGCGATTTGTCAGGTCTGTAAGAGTTGTGTCGAGTCCATCATACATATTCTACGGAACTGTCCTGCCATAACTGGTATCTGGCGCCGCATTGTTCCTCCTCGGAAGCAGTCTCTATTTTTCTCTTAGTCAATCCTGGAATGGGTGTTCTATAATTTTTCTGGGGAGGGTCCAAAGACTGAGAGCTGGGCTATCACCTTTGCGGTTGCAGTCTGGTGGAGTTGGAAGTGTAGATGCGGTAACATATTCGGCGAGACAAGACTGTACTACGATTGGACTAAATTTATTCTTGAGAAAGTGAAGGAGATATCGAATGTCTTTGATATTGCAAGAGCGGGGCAATCTGATATTAAACTCATGGAAACCCAAGTTCGCTGGCTCCAACCCTCAGAGAGCTGGTTTAAACTCAATACTGAGGGAGCCTCTCGTGGTAACCCGGGCTTAGCCACTGTTGGAGGTGTGATACATGATTCAGAGAGAAATTGATGTACAGGTTTTGCATTGAACATTGGCAGATGCTCGGCTTCTTGGCTGAGCTTTGAGTTGTTTATTATGTGGTCTGGCCTTTGCTTGGGATCGTAAGATTGGAAGATTGACATTGACTTAGAGTTGGTGGTGGGGTTTCTAAGAACAAGGATATACATTGTTTGTTATTTCTAGTATATTTGTGCTATGACTTTCTATCGAAGGTTTGGAGAGTCCAGATTAATCACGTGTATAGAGGAGAAACTAATCACTTTGCGGATAGATTGACTAACTATGATTTTACTTTACCTTTAGACTTGAATTTTTTTGATTTTATTCCATAATTTGTTGATTCATTATGGTAAAAGGACTTTGGGGAACGAGCGTTTGCTCGAGAAATATATTTGTATTTTTCTTATTGATTTTAATAAATATCAAAGGCACTAACCCGACCATTCATCCAGAAAAACATAACGATTACGCATGGATTTTACGGACTACTTCTCAACAGATGACCCACGGTCAGACCCAGTACAGAACATACTATGTTTAAACGTCAACTTTTGTAGGAAAGCAAATTTTTATTAACAAATGCAAATCCTTCACCTTCGCTTAATTGGATGCCAGCTGTACGAGAGATGACGAGGCCAGAAAGACCTGATGCGTGAACGAGGGAAGATCGGGAAGATTTTCTTTTCAAAAAAACTCTACTATGGAACTTAGGTGAACACCAAAAGGAGTAACTACGACACATGTTAATTCAAAGTCCTAATACGATTTTGTTTGGCCAACGCGTATCTTTGTTGTTCTCAAAGATAAAAAAAAAAAAAAGATAAAAAAAGAAAAGAAAACACCTGATTTAATAGAGTTTATAAAAATAAATAGTAATCAAACTTTAAGTAATATTAAATCAACAAACATTTTTTCGGACATGTCAACAACATCAGTTTTTTTTATGTTTTCGTTCTTATTATAATCGAAAATGTCTGGTTATGGATTTATAGGTCAGGTTTACAAAGAATTTGACAAGTGCAAGTTGGAGTACCGCGGCTAACTACACAACTGCAATTAGAAGGGTTGTCGCCATCCTTAAGACAAACATTTCTGCATTTATTCTTCCCGTTATAGCATGTTCCAATGAAAGTTCTCCTGCAAAGTTTACACTCTTCCATGTTTCGAGCTTCCACATCTGTTATTTTATAAACCCAGCAACAAATAGTTCAGTTGTAGATAAAAGAATTAGATACACCACTATTAACACAACAGGTTATATATTAACAATGTTTGTGATCCTTTTTTCGGCTGTCACAATATGCACCGTTTTTTTTTTTTTTGAACCATTTCACCGTTTCTTTTTGCAATTAGTATTGATGAACTTTTAAATATTCTGAGTAGTAAATCAAAACTTAAAAGATGTTGATATATTAACTTACAATCACTCAAATCGAGGATGTAAAAATAGCTAAGAAAAAACCAGAAATATAGCCAAGGTTGTTCTTTTACTTGCAGAAATATAATACTTCTTTAAAAAGCTAACTAGGAAATTTGTACTAAAACTCGTAGATTCCCTTTAGGCACAGCACCATAGCATAGCGATAACATGGTCCTCTCCTAATATTTACTATAAAACTGTAATATACTTTCATTTTTATTTTCTCGTAATAAAAATGAAAGTATTGACATGTAGAATGGGCAGTTATATATACATAGTATGTGTCTGTGGTTATACCATTGGAGTTATTATACCAAGTCACTGAGAATGGAAGAAAAGTACCGATGAGTTTTTTTGCACAAATGTTAATCTAAAAGTATATATTTTACAAATAATTTTCTGTTTTCAGGAAATATTAAATATTATATATAAAGTATACATATAAAATATCGTTAACTTAAATGTATCATCTTAACAGAGATACAAATGCCTAATTTTTTCTTCATGTAGCAGTATTTTGATAGAATAAACATCACGTACGTACTGTTCCCATATGTTCGTATATCGTGAGTAATAGATAAATAATAAATAAAAAACAAGTATACTACCTTTAGCATGACTTAAAAAAAAAGACATGAGAACACAGGTAACCATAAACAAAATTGCAGACTTCATGAGTCCTCTTGTATGAATACTAGTCCTTTCTCTTAGATTATTCTTAGTGTAAGGTGTATATATACTAATTAAAGGAAGGGGGGAAAAGGCTTTGTATAATGTTCACGGCGAACAGATTAATGTCACAAAATAATTAATGATTATGGATGTTTGTGTAAAGTGTGCATATATAGCAAAACTAAAATTCCGTGCAAAAGATACACGTTGATGAAACACAAAAGTTATGTGCATAACACAGTTTTTATGTGTTTACATGTAAGAGTCACAAAATACAAAATAATTACGTTTCGTATAGATAAAGAGATATACGTTTTTACGTTTAGTATAGATAAAGAGATACACGTTTTTACGTGTACGCATAAGGTATAAAAGTTGTGCGTTTATGAGTTTACGTGTAAAAGAAACGCAAAACAGCTAATGCATGTACGCTACACGTGATGAATCACCAAAGCCGGGTTGGGTTAAATCCATTTTTAAAAAAATATTTCGATGGAGTCATATATTATACAAAAATTCTAACTTTTCAAAAAACGAATTATTTTTATGGTAGATTAAAAATAGTTAAATATTAAAATAAAATTAAAATAGTCAAAAACTAAAATAGTTAAATATTAAAATAGTTAAAAATTAAAATAGATAATAATTATATAAATGATCTACTTCAAATTTTAACTATTTTAATTTTATTTGAAAAAATAAGTCAATTATATACCTTCTGTCTAAAAATGATTTTGAACTTTCGGTGAAAAATCTTTCAACTAATTTTAAATGTTAGATACTTATACATCATCCTGCATTTTCATATACTGATCGTTTGCATTTAAGATGATTCATTTTTGTATAAAACGTTCTTAATCCTTAAAATAAATCCAATAAAAACTAACAAAATTTAAAATATATTTTGACTCGATAAAATTTAAAGGCAAATATTGTAAATTGATAAAAACACTTCTATTATATATATAGAAATTTTTAATACCAGATTTTTGGATGCCAAAAAACCGATAATGCACTGATTGGAATGGATACCCGACTAATTTAGAGTCCAAAAACGATGTTAAATTCTTGGTGGCGAAAGATATTCAAACCCAAATTGATAGGAGATTACTAACGCAACCTTAATCACTGACCACAAAGCCTTCCTGTCAACAATTTTCATGGATACAATAGACATGTCAATATTTAAGTTACATGCAATTTTGATATCTTGTTATACAAACATGTATTCGTTTAACGCTAAGTGCAAGATCATATACTATTTTTCTTTTTTAATTATTAAGTATTAAATATTATTTTAAAAGAAAATGTCAAATAACTTGCAAATAAATATAATACAAAAATTTTCTCAATTCCGAAAACCTGTCATATAGATATATATGTGAGAGTAGTTAGGGCTAGTTCACAGTTTTAACCGATTTTACATCCGTATTAAGAGTTCCTTCATTGTCGGTTTTATGTTAGAGCTTCTCCTTCGGTCAGTATCTACATAAGTTTCTCTTAATATAAGAATTAAAAACATAAGAAAACGAGGAAATCGAAAAAGAAATGGCTTCATTCAGTTCTTGAGATATTCCACTGACAAATGGTTTATTAAGAGTGACTTATTTTATTTATAACTTTAAAATTTAATATCACAAATAAGCTATATTTAAATAAATAAATTTGCAGTTAAGATACTCAAAGAGCATTTCAACGATGGAGATGTTCCAAGAAAAAACCAAACTGGATACTTGTCCAGGTATTAAATCGGTTCAACTGAGCGGTCCTATCCGGTTTTGAGAACATTGATTTTGTGTTATCTCCCGGGCGTATATAATAGTACCTCTGTGCGATTAATCTGGGCAGGTCGTTCAATTCACAACTTATTTTAATATGTTCGAAAAATGCACTTGCGAGCACCATAGCATCATGGATAAATAAGTGTACCTGCTGAATAAACACCATGGTCCATGCACATGTCATGTTGCACGAATTTAATTTCACATGTAGATTCATTGCTAAAGTCATTGGCAAAAGTCGTGAAATGTTGAAATAACATTTTTCTTGTCGGCTGGTAATAATTGAATTTAGAGAAAATATGCAATATAAAGTTTTTAAAATAACGATCGTTATAAACAAATCTGAAAATGATGTGTAAAATTTTATAAATAAAGGAAGAAAAAGGAAGAATCGCGTACGGGAGTGGTAGAGAAAGATGAGAGGGGTTATACCAAATTGCCACCATTCTTACAACTTTGTCTTCGTATTTGTTACCTCGATTCTTTTTTACTGTCATGCGCTCTCGATCTATGCCAGTACTTTGTCGTCTAGAGAATCTGTGACAATCTCTAGCAACCGAACCATTGTATCAATCGGTGATGATTTCGAACTTGGTTTCTTTAAAGCCGGCGCCAATTTTCGAGACAGTGATCGTTGGTATCTCGGGATTTGGTACAAGAGAATCGCTGTAAGAACCATTGTATGGGTTGCCAACAGAGATAATCCTCTCAACAATTCTACTGGGACCCTCAAGATATCCGGTATTAACCTTGTCCTCCTCAATCAATCTAATAACACTGTCTGGTCGACGAATCTGAGTGGAGCTGTGAGATCTCCAGTGGAAGCAGAGCTTCTCGCTAATGGAAATTTCGTGCTTAGAGACTCCAAAACCAACAGGGAAGATGGGATATTGTGGCAGAGCTTTGATTACCCGACAGATACTTTACTACCGCACATGAAGTTGGGTTTGGATCTCAAAACGGGACACAACAGGTTTCTTACATCCTGGAAAAACTCATATGATCCGTCAAGCGGATATTATTCGTTCAAACTCGATATTCGAGGGTTACCTGAATTTCTACTTTGGGGGAACGGATCGCTATCGTTCCGGAGCGGCCCGTGGGATGGGATGCGGTTTAGTGGCATACCAGAGATGGTACGATGGAATTACCATAATATTGTTTACAATTTCACGGAGAACAAAGAGGAAGTCGCCTTTAGTTTTAGAGTCACCACCCCCAATATCTACTTGAGATTGACATTCAATTCCGAAGGGTTTTTACAACTATTCAGATGGAATCCGACAGCAGTGGAATGGAACATGCTCTGGATGCCAACTGCAGACGACTGCGTTTCTTACGGGTTATGTAGTCCTTATGGTTACTGTGACACGAAAACATCACCATTGTGTAACTGTATCGAAGGATTTGAGCCGCGGAATCCACAGGACTGGACGTTGGAAGCCGGCATAAGTGAGTGTGTAAGGAAGACGAAGCTAAGCTGTACTGGAGATGGGTTCTTCCGGCTGAGGAATATAAAGTTGCCCGATACTAGTATGGGGGTCATTGCGGACAAGCGAATTGGGTTAATGGAATGTGAAGACGGTTGCCTTAGGGATTGTAACTGTACGGGATTTGCGAATATGGATATCCAAAATGGTGGGTCCGGTTGTGTGATTTGGACCAGCGAGCTCGCTGATATTCGGAATTATGCCACCGATGCGGGCCAAGATCTTTATGTCAGAGTGGCTGCTGTTGATCTCGGTTAGCTCTTTCCCCTAGCATTAGACACAAATCATATATCCTGGTAACTATCGTTCGCAATCCTATATGAAAATATATGAATACGTAAGCTGTGGATATTAAAAGCTTTAATATTTAAAGACATTTAGTATAATAATATAAAAAAAAAAAAGAAACAAGGATTTGAAAATTGTAATATTTTGTAGACGTGAACTCTGAGATACTATAGTATTAGATTAGTATTTGTATCTAGAGAGTCAGCTACTACGTAGTACGATAACGGTGGTATCATTTTTCATTATTCCAGAGAAGCCCAAAAAGAAAAGTGGGAAAAAGATTGGTCTGAGTGTTCCGAAAATAATAGGTTTAAGTGTTGGAGGAGCCACACTCTTGCTACTTGTGAGTTTTCTAATCTTTTTCTTATGGAAGAGGATACGAAAACAAGGAAGAGGAATTGGGGGAGCTGCTGGTAAATTTATAACCTTAATTTCTATAATTTTCGTACGTAAGTTTTGACTTTAAGCCGTCAAAAAATTGAAGTTTTGATTTTAATTGGTTTTCTCAATTTTAACAGACGATCTCGAGATGCCATTGTTGGAGTATGACGTTGTTGCCACGGCAACCAATGATTTCTCCAGCAGCAACAAGCTCGGTGCAGGCGGTTTTGGAACAGTTTACAGGGTACAAATGATCAGAAATTTATGTAGTGTTTATCACTGAAAAAGTTTTATTTCATAGTGAAATATGTGGTAGCAGGGAAGGTTACTTGATGGGGAAGAAATTGCGGTGAAAAGACTATCGGAGGTGTCATCTCAAGGGAGAGCTGAATTCGAGACTGAGATGAAGCTGATTGCAAAGCTTCAGCACGTAAACCTTGTTCGACTTCTTGGTTGTTATGCCGATGCGGAAGAAAAGATGTTGATCTATGAATATTTGGAGAATCTAAGCCTAGATTATTTCATATTTGGTTAGCTTCTTACCTTTTTTTTTATTTTTTATTGAAGCTCTATTCTGTTTCATTGAAAATAAGTTAACTCCATTTGGTTTTGAATCACAACTTCTAGACAAAGTCAAAAGCTCTATGCTAAACTGGAAAAAGAGATTTGACATTATCAATGGCATTGCCCGAGGACTTTTATATCTTCACCAAGATTCCCGGTGTAGGGTCATTCATCGAGACTTAAAAGCAAGCAACATCTTGCTTGATAAAAACATGATCCCAAAGATTTCAGATTTCGGAATGGCAAGGATCTTCGCAGGGGACCAAGAGGAAGCATCCACGAGGAGGATAGTTGGAACCTAGTATGCATTCAAAACACCATTATTATCTCTAGAAATACAAATATCTTTTGTCTTTCTAACCCACACTTTGAGTTCAATCTTTCGGTTTACGCAGCGGCTACATGTCTCCTGAATATGCGATGGACGGTGTATACTCAATAAAATCGGATGTTTTCAGCTTTGGGGTATTACTTCTTGAGATTATCTGTGGCAAAAAGAACAGAGGATTCTACAATTCAGACGTGGATAGGAATCTTCTCAGCTACGTAAGCTTAAACCAATTAATCAAATTCGTTCTTCATTGAGGTCGATTAAATACTTCATAGTCTTGATTTTCTTGAACAGGCGTGGAGGAATTGGAATGAAGGAAATGGGCTAGAAATCGTGGATCCGGTCATCGTAGATTCTTCTCCATCAACGTTCCGACCACAAGAAATCTTAAGATGCATACAGATCGGTCTCTTGTGTGTTCAAGATTACGCAGAGGACAGACCAACGACATCCTCGGTGGTAGTGATGCTCGGGAGTGATAAAGCGGAGGTTCCTCAGCCTCACCCGCCCGGTTATTGCCTCGTAGCAACTTCTTCTGAGAGTGGTTCGTCGTCGTCGACTGATTGGACGCTGAACGAAGTCACCTTATCGGCAGTTGAGGGTCGGTAATGTGAAAGTTATCGAGAAAGGTTCGTCTGAGTAAATACTACTAAATTCAGTGATAGAAAAAATCATGCGTGGGAAGAACTCAATAGCTAAGTACTACACTATGCGATTGCGATTCGATCTTCTCTTTTATTAAACTTGTGTTCTTTTGCCGCGTGAATGTTTGGTCCATTGTATTTGGCGGCAAGACATATTATTTTTAATAGTTAATAATAATTACTCACGATATCTCGCTCATAAGATATATTTAGATGTAAGTTTTAACGTTATCGTACTGATCATGATATGAAGACACTAAAGTTGTTAACTAATTTTTTAAATTATATGATTTGATATTTTATAATATATGCCAAAAAAACTCGTAAGAACCGGCTATCTAGACATTTTTATCAGCGATTCCACGTTTTATAAAATTATATAAAAGAATTACACAAAGGAACCACTCCCAAAATCATATTTATTCGGACTGTGTATTCAATCTCAATTCTAAAGTGATTTGTATTATAAAATTTTCTGTTATCAAAACTTTTTGAAAAAAAAATCAAAAGCAAATAGATCCAAACTTTTCTACTTAGACTTAGAAAGATAATGGAAGAGTTGGATATTGGTCCAAAACAGTAAAAAGCCCGACAGTTGATATTAAAGCTATGATGGAAAAAAATCTATGCGACAAAGAAAGATCCCTAAATTTCGTTATCAGGGTGTTGAAGGAGCTTAGGGAACATCCTTTGAAAGCT
>OVBB01000673.1:0-14699 GCA_900406415.1 Isatis lusitanica
GACCTATCGGCTCAACCGTATATACACGCGAGTAACCTAACCACTCTTAAAAATCCACCATCTCATTCCTACTTTTATTCGTCTCCATTAAAAACATCAGCTCGGGGAAGTGTTTTTTACGCAATTCCTCTAGCCGCGGGATTGTCAAACCATCGAACCGTCCGATGCTTTGACAATTCCAACTCAAGATACTCATTTCGCGGTGGACAGTCCCTCCTTTGGGACCGCCTCTAGGCATTTCTTCACACTCTTGGTCGCAAGTTCCTCTTCTTGAGCCAAGTCTTTCCGCTTCCGTGCCAAAGCAATTTGCTTTCCTTTCTGTTTCTCTGATAATGCAATTGTCGCTAGAGCTTTTTCCTCCTTGTTTGATGGTTTCCTTTTTGATTTGTGTGGCCTTTTGCGGTGTTGGAGCTTTTTCTTTGATGTCCCGGAATAGCAAGGATCTGATAGACCAATGCTAAAACCCGTTGAACATAAAGAAAGAGCCTTTGAGCAACCGTGATTACCACCATCTTCACTCATAATTGGAGCGTTTAGATCAACTGGATCCCATCTCATTGCTCTTCCTGAGCTGATAGCCGCCTGGTTAATCTCTTTATCGTTCTTTAAGGATAGAGCTGATTCTTTTCTTCCATAGTCAAACACATGACCTTTACCAAGCTCCAAGTTTGTAGTGATCAGAGGTATAGGTTCAAGCGTTAAGGCCAATTTCTTTGTGAAGGGGTTACTTTCCGCCTCTTTGACGGAGCTTTTGACTCTTCCCTCTTTGATGAATCTTCTCCATTAGCTGACAGAAGGTATCGTCGCATCTCGTCCAGAACCGCCGGGGCAATTCTTGGTCTACCCGATAAAGGATCCAAGCAGACTTGAGTTTCCTCTAGGACTCCAGAGAGCGGATCACCTTCTTTTAGGATTGGAGAAGCCGTAGCTAATCCGTCTGATTTTCCTTTGTTCCTTGCTGAAATTTCAGCTTTTCTTTTCGTCGCTAGAAGAGGACATACATCCTTTATGTGATTCAGACGAAAGCAAGAGAAACATCGTTTCTGAATGTTCTCATAATGGAAGTGGACCTTTGTTGTGATTCCTCCTGGTAGATTTACCACTTTAGCCATCTTCAAAGGTTTGGAGACATCAAAGAAGATCCTTGCTCTGACGAAATCTTGCGTCTGAGATTTTTTTGGGTCAAAGGCTAAGATATCCACCTTTCCTGGAGAGAGACTGTCGGCTAGCGAGAAAATGGCTTCTCTTGTGTAGTAGTTGATAGGAATTTTGCTGATTTGGACCCATATGGGTATAAATTGAAGGTAATCCGGTGGGGGATGTTCAACCCACCTTTCAAGTACCACCACCCATTCATTTTGGGTTTGAACACCTTTGTCGAGTACATCTTGGAGATCGTGTTCGTTGTTGAAGAAGAACTGAAATTTTTCTGCTGAGAGAGCGACCCCACGAATTTTGTCTTCTTTCCCCCATTTTCTTGGTAGATTCATAATCAGCTTCGACATCTTCTGACATTCTGGGTTTAAAGCGCGACCCACTATGCTGAGAGCGTTGGCTTCGTTAGAGCAGAACCCTGGCAGATCTGGCATAATGAACGGCTCATCCTCCTCTTCTAATGACATAGCCATTAAGGCTCTATCCATGGCAGCAGACATAGTAAATGAACTCTCACCTAACTTTTGAAATCGAGAAAAGATTAACTCAGGAAAAGAAAATCTGAAGAACAGTAAAAACCCTAGAAGAGAGAGGGGATTACGGTAAGAAAAGGGGAAAAAGCACCCTTTTTGCCTTTAATCTTGCTTACGGAAAATGTTATTCCACTAAAACCTCACTGTTCAACTAGGAGAAAGACACTAATTGAAACGGAGGTACCTAAGCCCATAAAGGGTTACTTTTCACATTGTTTTGCGAGTATTCTTATGTCTCACTATTTGTGTTCTGTACCAGAACCAGTCAATCAGTCATGAGAGAATCGCTGAACGTTTTTCACTCTTTGTTTTTTTTGTCTGAATATAATTTTTCACTCTTTGTTTGTATGGAAAAATGCATAAAGCATAGTTTAGGTGACAACAACACACTTTCATTGGAGACTGTACATGAACTTCCGAAAATCTCCAAAAATACTAGGGGTGTAAAAACAACTTAAAATTTGAAGTCACATACAAACCTAATCTAATTCATTTTCATTACCATTTCTCTCTAATATATTATTTTCCTATCAACTACACATATTAAAAATATCATTATTTAAAACTTTTAATTTTTCATAAATAAATAGAAAACACTTAATCAAAATATCACTTGTATAAGAAAAATAATAAATCTGGTGAAGAAATTTTTATTGAATTTTATGTTTTTTCACGTGTCTTATGGTTTCTTTTGTAGACACAAGTCAAATGCTTGACGAAAAACACAAGAAGCAAATCTTGTCAATAAAATAGAAAATTAGGTTAAAAGTTAATATTGATATGTTTTTTTAATGTTGTGCAGAATCATTATCCTGCTTAGCTAATGACTTTTACATCACCGGCCTAAGTTTATGTTGATTTGATTCATGTCTAAACGTCATGATAAATTCGTCGGGCTTAAAGTAGTAGATTTTCGTTATTACCATATGCTTTATATTTATCACTTGAAAAATTAGAGAGAGAAAATAATTTTTCTTCATATTTGAATGGCAAAAAGTTACTACAAAAATATTAAAGAATATATAATTAATATTTTTAATAATATATATAGGATAGTTCTAACGTTTTTTCTCAGAATAACTCTAAAGAGTTATAAAGATTTTTTCTTTACGTGGTTTAACATTCAATTTATCTCTTACCAATTTTGTTTTATGATTTTTCATTATTATAATTAATTTTTATAAAAAATTTATATACGGCGGTTAAAAAGAACTATGATAAGCTTACAACTATGTTATCAAATTCTTAAAACTAAACTAAATTAATTTTTTATAAATTTTTTTTTAAGTATACATTTAGAATGTCGTACATAGATAGAAATAAAATTTAATAACATATTCCGTTATCGTGTAATTTGTTACAATATTTCTCTGTCCAAGTATAATTTTAGTGTTCAAAATTTTATATTGTAACGATCAAGTACAAATTTAGTCAACTGAATTTATGTGTTATTGTTACATTTGCCAAATAGATTACATATTCAGAAAAAGAAAAGAAAAACACTGAAATTACCACCATCTAAGTTATACATTTTTTTTTAACGCTAATACAAATTATGAAAACTACTACCAGGATAATTCTATAACGGACAACGGTACCTGCTCCACTAGAATCCACGTTCACGATGAGACGGCTCCAGTTACACCATGCTTAAAACCTCCTTATAAACTTGCCTCCATTAATCTATAGAAATTGCTTCCTCGAAGATTTGAACCAAAACTTCATGGTGTAGAAGCATTAATGAACATTTGGTTAAACCACTGAACCAAGAGGGCTTCCACAAGTTATACATTGTTTTTGTTACCTAAATCAGAGATGGTGACACGAAACTCATTCTGGCTGTTGAGCACTAGTGACGAATCCATCTGTATCTACTCTTTTGGACTTTGACTATCTTTGGGAATTCTGGCCAAACAACAAAAAGTTCTGGAGCCTGTGGACAAAGTTGAGCAGGTCAAGAGGTTGACCATTGGAATCGATTCATCTTGATTTTCCGCACGGATGCACAATTATATTTAGTTACCTTTTAAAATAATATAGTTGTTTTTATTTATACAAGTGTTCGAAATTTGTAATATTGATGTGGAACTTCAACTTGTGAACTGTTAGAATTCGGAATTGCTGATCAAGATTTTAATGTTTTATACACTAGGTCAGAATTTTAATTCTCAGATAAGCACCTTCTTGCAACATATTAACAAAAAAAATTATTATCAAACTCTTTTTTTTTTTTTGAAATTATTATCAATTTTAATAGTGTTGAATCGTTCGTCGTGATTTATGTGTTATGGCAAAAGTTGTTAATCGTGGACGTGATGTATAATGAACTATTCGTTATATTATATATATGTGCATTGCAAAGCTAGATGCTACTGTGGAATCGTCCTTGTAGCGGTTTCTGAATACATTTTATATGAATAAAACCCAAAAGGTACATTACCAATTACAGAAGGTAACTTCTGATGGTTCGATGATTTTGAAATGAAAGAACAATAGGCAAACGAAAATAATAAAATAAAAGAGTTTCGATACTAGAAGTTTTTTTGTAGATTTTAGTAAGAGTTTGACTAGAAAATTGTTCGAGTGAGCACTTGAGAATCTGAATGAGAGTTTGGAGATATCATAATCCTTGGCTTGAAAGAGAGCAAATGAACCATAAGAGCTTTTGCGAAAATTGGAGAGGAGATATGAGCAGGATCGGCTCCGAGCTAAAGCCTAACAAAACTGGTATTTTAGGCGCCAAATAATTAATATATTTTAAAAAGCGTTAATTTTATAAAATGTACTCTTGGTCTAGTGGTTAAGACTTAGTTTATGATGTTGATGGTTGCGTGTTTGATTCTTAGGCATGCAATTTTAAACTTTCATTTTATGCAGTATTTATAAATGGGTTAAAAAAAATTTCTAGGCTCTAAATGCCCAGCAAGTATGGACCAGGCCTAGATATGAGCAAGTCATTTTTGTGTTTCATGATGATGGTCAAGACGCGTTCAAATACTTTTGTGACCTTTTTTTTTAACACTTTGTTTTATTCGATCTTCGTCTCAGATGATTATAATATAGAAATTTTAAAAAGTAAAATACAGAGAGAAACCAATGATCATTCCCAACAATAAAGAGGGATTTTCTTGATGATACATTGACCATTCCGAAACAATCTTGTTCCAAAGCTTGAAAATGCCAATGAAAATGTTAATAAAAGATGTTTCCGTACCACAATAGCAGACGAACTTCTTATACTTTTGACGACAACTTGCAACAATTCTCACAATGTAGATAGATCTCTTCTTTATTCAAACTTGAACTTTCCGATCAGACCACCAGTAGAGCAGAGGTGGAGTGGATGATCCAAACCATTAGCATCGAAACCCCCAAAGGAAAAAGTTGTTTCCAATGAAACAAACAAAAAAACTCTGACAATTCCAAAACAGAAAAGCCACCAGAAACCAGATCTAAAAAATAGATCAAGAATAAAGCAAAACAAAGCAAATCTAAGGCATTTAGAGCAAGTAAAACCGACAATCAAAGCAATCTGGCACCCCCAAACCAAGTTTATGCCTAAATTCAATAGATCTGCAAATCAAAATCCCCAAAATCGAATTTGATATAAAAAAAAAAGACCAAAACTCATGGCTTAAACAAAGAGGAAACCAAAGAAAAGCAAACAGGAACCCGGCTCCGGTGCTGAGAGAGCCACTGGAGCCAGAAATTAGAAAAGAAAGAGTGACGGCTGCTGGAAAGAAGCCAGAGAGAAGTTTAGGGTTTTGGTGAGAAATAATTGTCTTTTGCACTACTTTTGTGACCTTGATGCTTAGAAGTTGGGACAAAATCTCTTGAAAGTTATCGACTATGTTTTGGATCCACAGCTGGAATCTCCCTACCTAAGGTATGTTTCTCGTTCGGAGTGGGAGGGTTATTCAAAATGATCTACTCGTCATAGCAGAATCTTGTCTTCTCTCTTCTTGATCACACAGGTTTGGTTCTCTTTTTTGTAGGTCATTAGGTGCTATTGAGATATTCACCCACTCCTTACTAGTTTCAAGCGGTCAAGAGCTTTGCTCCTCATGTTAGAAGGATTTGTGTTTGATACAATGGGATGTCTCTCTACTAGACATTTCTTGCACAGCCTTACTTTCCAGGCTCTACTCTCTCGCTTTTTTTTCTTAAGGCTAACCTTTTTCTACATTGCTGGTCATATAACTGAAGATACAATCTATCTTCACGATGGAGGTTATTAAAGATACAAGGCGGTTTGCTCAAGAGTCGAGACTTTCTAGGTATATGCCTTTGAATCAAAATCAAACTGAAATTTTGAGATCTTATTCTAATCTACTATATGAAAGTTGTAAGACTCTCTCCAGGCTTCCCACATAAGCACTTGAGAAAGTTACACCTGTCAAGGCTCTATTCAATGTCACCCCTCTTCGTCTTCTCAGCCGAGCTTCTGCTCCCGTACGATTGATCCGACGTCCCAACAAGAAAACATACTCTTTCTCTACAATTGTTTGATTAACCAAAAAACACTACATGTCAAACATATATCTTCCAAGGTTACAAATCGAGCACTACAATGAGTTTGAAGAATAAAGCTAAAATCTGATTGTTAAAAATCTCTTCGATTACAAAAGATAGTAGATCTGATTTGTAGTTTACCAAATTTCGAAATTTCTTAAATTACTACCCTGCAACTGAGATTAATGTCTTAAACAATGAAATCATCCTCACACGACATCACTGGGAGTCATGTTGAGAAATCAGAGAGCCAACGGAAGTCTGAATGTATTTGTGTTATTGATATCGTGACCTAAAGGTTTCTTTATATACATACATAAGCTCTAGTTAGATAAGGACAAATCTAATTACATTCCTATATTTACGGAAGGGAATAGATATCTCTAATCTATTCCTAATACCCCCCTCAAACTGGAGAATGGAGGTTGCAAATTCCCAGTTTGGACAGAAAAATATCGAACTCCTTGCGACCCAAAGGCTTTGTCAAGATATCCGCCAGTTGATCGGAAGAAGAAACGTGGGCAGTGACGATCGTGCCGTTGATGATATCATCGCATATAAAATGACAATCAGACTCTATATGTTTAGTCCGTTCGTGAAAAACACGGTTATTACTGATGTGTATAGTGGACTGATTGTCACATCATAGAGTCATCGGGCCCGAGTGAGGGATGCCGAATTCAGAGAGCAAAGTCTTCATCCATTTCAGCTCCTTGAGAGCTTCGGCCATTGTACGGTACTCAGCCTCAGCAGAAGACCGGGAAACTGTGTCCTGTTTTTGAGCTTTCCATGAAACCAAGGAAGAGTCGAGCTGGATGATCCAGGCAGAGATCGATCGACGAGAGGCAGGACAGCCAGCCCAGTCCGAATCACACCACCCCGTAAGATGATAAGATGGTGTCGCATGAAGTAGAATCCCCTGACCCAGCGTGCCTTTGAGATAGCGTAGAACATGGTGAACCACTTCCCAGTGGTCGAGACGTGGAGCATGCATAAACTGAGTGAGGAGATGGATCGAGTAAGCCATGTCAGGTCGAGTTGCGGAGAGGTAGATAAGACGTCCCACAAGTCGACGGTAGCGAGCAGGGTCAGTAAGAAGATCACTTTTAGACACAGCCAAGCGATGCTTCTGATCGATAGGAAAACCAGATGGTTTACATCCAAGCATTCCCGCTTCCGTAAGTATGTCTGAGCAATACTTACGTTGACATAGGTAGAAGCCTTGAGCACTCCGAGCGACTTCGATTCCCAAGAAATACTTGAGAAGCCCGAGATCCTTCATATGAAAACATGATAAAAGATAGTTCTTGAAATCGGTGATAGAAGGTGTGGTATTGCCGGAAATAACGAGATCGTCAATGTATACAAGGACGCGGAGGATAATGCCGTTCTTCGTGTAAACAAAGAGAGAGGATTCCGAGCGTGTTTGGGTAAAACTAAACGTCCATAACGCTGATGCAAGTTTGGCAAACCAACACCGAGGTGCCTGCTTAAGTCCATATAGTGATTTGCGCAGGCGACAAACATGAGTATTGTTGTCAGGTCGAAAACCAGGGGAGGTTTCATATAGACTTCTTCGGTTAAGTCCCCATGTAAGAATACATTATGCACATCCATTTGATGAACTTCGTAGTCTTGTTTTGCAGCAATGTCAAGAAACGTACGATATGTGTTCATCTTGGTTACGGGTGCAAAAGTTTCGCCATAGTCCATGCCTTCAATTTGGTTGTTGCCGAGAACCACGAGTCGTGCTTTATAGCATTCGAGAGACCCATCGGAGCGAAGCTTGACCTTGTAAACCCATTTACATCCGAGAGCAAGCTTCCCCGGAGGTAGATCTTGCATATCCCATGTGCGATTCAGAATCAAGGCTTGATACTCCAAGGTCATTGCATCGTTCCAGACTTTTTCATTCATTGCCTCCTTGTAAGAGCGTAGTTCCACAACCAAAGACAGCGCCACCAAGTAGCATCGATGATTGGCGGAGAACCTGTCACAATTGTGATAGTCAGAGAGAGGATGAGCCGTACCTGAGGACGCGGGGAAAACTGACAAGCGAGAGGGTGAGAGAGAGACTGTATGAACCACAAAGTCTTGAAGACGAGTAGATGGTGTCCTGGTACAGTGACCTCGACCAAGGAGTTGTGGAGGATCAGATGAAGTAGTGAGCGGAGGTCGATTCGGTGGTGTTCGGTATCGAGACCTTCAGTGATGAAACTGGTATTACTTCAGAGTCATCGTCGGTTGGATTGAAAACTGGAGAGTCGATCGTTGTTGATTCTACGGCAGAGTCAACGGGAACAGAGTCGAGAAACGGAAACGTATCTTCCTGGAAGACAACGTTGCGAGAGACAAAACAGAGCTCTCGTTCGAGGTCAAATAAACTCCAGCCCTTCTTGCCGAAAGGGTATCCAAGAAACACACAACGCCTACTCCGAAACACGAATTTATCGCCATGAAGATCTTGGTTATGAGCGTAACATAAGCAGCCAAAGACCTTGATGTGATCGAGCGGTGGAGGACGTTCATAGAGCAATTCAAACGGAGTTTTATCCATCAATAGTTTAGAAGGAGTTCTATTGATTAGATAACACGCCGTAAGAATGCATTCTGCCCAGTACTCCATTGGTACACCGGATTGGAAACGGAGAGCTCGTGCAACATTCAGGATGTGACGATATTTATGTTCTACTCGCCCGTTTTGTTGTGGAGTACCAACACATGACGTTTCATGTATGATTCCTTTGTCGCGAAAATACTGACCAAGGCACATGAACTCTGTGCCGTTGTCGCTTCAGATAGTTTTAACGTCAAGGTTGAACTGTCGTTGAACCAGAGCAAAAAACTCCTTGAGTCGTGGAGTGACTTGCGTTTTGTCCGAAAGAAGATAGACCCAAACAGCACGTGAGTAGTCATCAACAATTGTCAGAAAATATCGAGACCCACAGAAAGCTGAGACTCGATATGGACCCCAGAGATCACAATGAATTAAGGCAAAAGAACTAGTTGCTTTATTATTGCTATCTGGAAAAGACTGACATGTTTGCTTGGATCGTAAACAAACATCGCAATTGGAAAAACACAAATCACTACTTTTTGAATGAAAACGAACACCAGGTAGTAATCCCACAATCCAAGAAGACGGATGACCCAGACGTCGATGCCACAGAGTGCTGTCATCGCTAATAGTTGTCTGAAAAGCCACAGCTGTCTCAATGCCGCGAAAGTGGTACAGTCCCTCTCCCACTCGTTCAGCCGCCCTAATCAGCGTCCTCGTGGTGCGGTCCTGTAGAACAACAAATCTATCAGTCACCTGACCAATATAATGATTATCAGTAACGAGTTGACCAAAAGAAATCAAGCTCGTGTCGAATTCAGGAACGTAATAAACGTCTCGCATCTCTAGTTGAGATGTCAATCGAATTGTCCCTTGTTGAGTGGACAGAGCGTCAGTGCCCTTCAGGAGTTTTACCGATACCGGTGGAACAGGTCGTAAGTCGAATAATAGATCCAATCGTCCAGTCATATGATGCGTTGCACCTGTATCAAGAACCCATATATTTTCGTCAAGCTTACCACTACCCTGCGGTTTTGTCGTACCACCAGAAATCTGACTTTTGTTGAACAATTGGCATAGTGTCTGCCATTGTGCATCAGAGAAACCGGTAAGCCCTTCACGATCGGCATCTGTGAGTGCAAGGTTTTCTGTAAGTGACGGTTGCGAGCCGAGTATCTGGGTTACATTCGCCCGTGGTGCTGTGGGTTTGGTCGTTGCAGGAGAGTTCCCGGAGCCACCTTGCGGATTTGCCCTGTTACGAGGACGATCTCCCCACCATTCCGGAAATCCAATGATGCGGAAACAGACACTCGCAGAATGACCAGGTCGCCCACACGCCGTGCAGGTGACATTGGACTGTGAGCGAGAACCGTTTCCACCAGAGGTCGTGTTCCGTGAATTGGTAGGAGCTTGAGCCGCAAAACCCATGACTGCCAGAGTTTCCTTCTTCGACAATTGTTGTACTATTTTGTTCTGCATAATTGTTTGGTACACAATGTCAAGGTCAGGTAACGGGATTTGCGCACAGATTTGGGAGTGGACAGCACCATGTGTCGTGTCGTCGAGTCCGAAGAGAAAATCGTGAATGCCAATTGTATCACGCTCTGTTTCATGAGTGGTATTCAAATCACATTCACACTTGGCGCAGGAACAGGTTTTGGTGGATAAACACTCTGTCATAGCATCCCAGATTTTGTTTAAGCGACCAAAATAGTCATCCACCAAAGCTCCGTTCTGGCGACAAGTGGCGAGAGCACCTCGAAGTTGTTGGAAACGAGCTCCACTCTTAAGAGCAAATCAGCGTTTGATGTGCTCCCATAGATCCACCGCAACTTCTCGATGAGAGATGTTGGTTCGAAGTTTTGGCTCGATTGTGAGTTTGATCCAGTTGACCAACAGATGGTTATTGGCCAGCCAGTCTTCGAGGTCAGGTGAGTCGTTCGAAGGTCGAGGTATGCTTCCATCGATGAAAGAAAATTTCTTTCGTGCGCTCAAAGCCATCCTGATGTTTTGAGCCCATTCGTCGTAGTTCTGTCCGTTGAGCAGAGGTTGTGAAATCACTGCTCCCGGGTTATCGTTGGTCGATAAGTCGTATGCCATGATCGTTTTCCGTGGTGCTTTCGCACCGGTCGTGATGATAGCGTCGTCGGGGTTCACCATCGTGGAGAATCGAGAGCAAGAGAATCGAGATCAAGAAAAAAATCAAAAGAGAAACGTTGTTTTAATGTGTCGTAGCTCTGATACCATGAGAAATCAGAGAGCCAACGGAAGTCTGAATGTATTTGTGTTATTGATATCGTGACTAAAGGTCTCTTTATATACATACATAAGCTCTAATTAGATAAGGACAAATCTAATTACATTCTTATATTTACGGAAGGCAATAGATATCTCTAATCTATTCCTAATACATGTGATTCATTATCATTCTCGAGATAGTTAATCATGGAACTAGATTAAAGTTTCTCTCTGCGCATATTTTCTGATTATTTAAACAGAAATTTGTTGAGTCAGTCTATTTTATGTAAGTTTTCAAGCTATGGTTAATTTAATATACTCACTGTTATACAGTTTTGTTTATTGGACAATGAGGATATCAGGTATTCAGGTTCATCACCTACACTATAATTATTATCTTCCATTAGTATATTGCGGATTTAGATCCGTAGACTTGATCCAAGCCTGTATTTTTCTTTCCTCTTATTTTCTAGCTGTAATTTGGTGCAGGACACTTCGAATCTGTCATTTTTAATTTCAACTTCCTGGTGTTGTTGTTCAAAACTACCATTAGCCCAAGTTTACGTTAAAAAATAAACTCTTGAAAATGGTACTTGAGCTCAGCAAACATGGTAGTATCATAAAATCTTAATATAACTCTCATGAAGCATATAAATTCCAGTTCTATCAAATTTTTGGAGATAAAACTTTACTCAGCTGAAAATATATACAATAATTTTTTAAATGTTGATATAATTGCGACCTGACTACCGCTTGGAGCCCAGAAAAATAATTTCACTCTGTTTTCATGATTCAATACTCTTGAATACAATTATATTTTTGTACAATCATTTAAAGTTAAAAAAAAATGTTGATATAATTGAATATTATTTGAATATAAAGGAAATAGAAATATTAACTAAATCTAAATAATTTGATTTAAATAATTACAAAGCAAATATAAACAAAGCAATCATTTAGATTTAAAGAAAAATATAAATCTGCTCGTATGCGCAGGTGATCACCTAATATAAATATAAATAAAAAGTTGATTTAATCTTTATAACTTAGAGAGAGAATTGGTGTAAAATAAAATTTTCAAACTAAATTAGGAAAAGAGCAGAGAGAGAAAAAACTTTAGAAAAATGGTATAAGGATAGCGATGAAAATGATGTGTCATTCAAATAGAGTGAGAGATATGTGTTACTGTCAGTAGAAAAGATTTTGGACAGGAGTTAGTGAGATTTTGATGAGTGGATTGTTAGCCATCACAATGAGGAGTTAATGCATGCATTTAAGACAATTTAATGGTAGTGTTTTGTGGACGTAAGGTTATGTAAGGCGATGTGTAATTTATGGACATGGATTTATGTGAAGGATTTCTCTAAGAGATGACATTTATCTTGCACTGATATTCGTCCATATACATTAGATTTGGCAAAGTAATAATTTGACTTACATGTTAACCTTCAATAATACGTGCTTGACCAACTTCTAGCTAGAACCGGCTCTGAGCATGATATATGCAATGTGATGAGTTATAATTGAATATCACATATTAACAATATATATTTAGATAAATAAAAAAATTATTGTATTTTGAGTTTCAAATAGATTGGTAATTGTATACGTGGATAGCAATGAATATTGTTAACGAGATGATCGTTGCATGTGTATTACAATGGATTGCAACCCCTTGTTACAATTGCAAACTCATGCAGTGAGATTTTAATTAGACTAAAATGATCTAAATCTCGTGAAACTTGGCAATATCCAGTTATATGTTATCAGTGACTTAAGTCGGAAAAAAAAAAACTTAAACTTGTTACAACACAAACCTGAACTATGCGATTGATTTATTCTTTTATAACTTGCAGATATATTCGTACTTCATTTATTAATTTGTTAAAAGTGTAAGAAAACACATAATATGAAAAATAAACATATTCATAGTTCACTAATTAATTTGTTAGATGTGTAAGAAAACAAGATACATGAAAATAAATATATTCATATCTCACTAATTAATTTGTTATATGTGTAAGACATCATATAGCATGAAAATTAAATAAGTAGCAATGCGAAGCCCGAAGAGCCGCACGAACCCAGTGTGCTGTTTCTCCGGCGAGCCTTCGATCCTCCAACAATGACCTTACAAGCTGCTGATGGCGAGATGGCGTCTCCCTCAGCCCCTCCCGATCCCCCTGACCCATCTGACCCTCCAGATTCAGCCTTCTCTCGCTCAGATCTCGCTGTCTCTCACCACCTCCACTCTCTCTCTTTCACCGCTACAATCTGCCTCCAGATCTCTCTCGCCGCTTTCCATCACAGCTCACCCCCTCCTCTTGCTCTTCACTGTCATCGAGCTTTACTTGTCGGTGCTTTTGAGTCCCACGGTGCCTCTCACCTCTTCCCTTGCCTCGATACTAGAGGATGGTGTCTCCGCTTTCGATTTCGTCAGTGGCCTCGTCTCTCTCAAGCTCTCGACACTAAAGTACAAGTCTCCGACGAGCTTCTTTCCGGTACCTCGAGCTGCCTCTCCATCTCTACCAACTTTTCCGACAAACCACCAACCGTCTCGTCAAACTCCGTCAATACCCCTCATCCACAACCAATTCTCTTGAGTTCTTGGGCTTGGCCCAATAAGCTGTTTCTATGGGTCTGGCCCAGTAAACCTCACCTAGGTAGCTATTCTTTCCCAAGCCCAATTGTTAATGCTGCTCTTCACGAATGGATATACCGTTATTCTCTCAGGACCACACATCCATTTACAGGTGATCAAAACTTTTATCTTCTGCTGTTGCCTACAATTCTAGAGCTTCATAGTTTTTGCCCGTCAAGAGTCTCTGTTTTAGTCTTTGTTTGAGAGTTAGAGGTAGCCGACCACGAAGATAATCCTCTTCCGTTTCAATCTCGACCATCACTGCCAATGCTTCAAGTTTGTCGTGAATCCCAATCGCTTAGGCGTATAAACGTTGATTTTTATTTCGATTATCCAATGCTCCTTCGAGGAAATTCTTTCAGGATATAGGTGAAGCTTCTCTACGGTTTCTTCACGCTGCTAACCAAGTCTCGTCCGTTAATGCGTCTATCTTTTAATTTATTGTACTGCTCTTCTCTTGTTGCTTTGTCGTGGAGTTTACCTCCGGTTATATCCATTGCAGCTGTTTAGGCGTTATTTAATAATATAATAAGTTGTTAAAAAAACAATGTGAAACACTACAATGTAAATATAAATATATAAATATGCAGATATACACGTACTTGACTAATTAATTTGTTTGACTAATTAATTTGTTAGACAAATTAAAAAAAACATGTAGCATGGAAAGAGAGAGTGGTGCTAGTGTTACGGAGAGAGAGAAAGTGGTGTCTTGTATTAAAGAAGAGGAAAAGAGAATGTATGAGGGTGTTTAGGGCAAACAGTTGGCAAAGTATTTTCATTGTTAGGACTTATAAAATATCTTATAAAAAAACTAATTTGAGTTTAAATTCTTATTATCTACCTAATTGTCTCTAATTTGAAAGATATTATATTTTTAATAGTGTTAAGTCAAACACACCATGACCACAAATATTTATACTGATATTTATTATTTTAAATATTAAATTTATATTTTATTATATAAAATTTGACATATATACCCTTTAGAAAAGATATATCAAATTCTATATATTTAATATATAATAAATTGTTTAAAATAACTTAATTTTATCTTTGTTTT
>OVBB01000674.1:4849-15569 GCA_900406415.1 Isatis lusitanica
CCCTCGAATCCTGAGAGAAATAAAATGCATCAACAATGTGAATATAAAATATAAAATAAATAACTTTTTTCCGGTTTGATCATTTAGTTACTACTCGAGGTCGGTTGACTTAGACCCCTTCGCGTCAGCATTGATCAAGCGCATATATTGCTCGCGTGCGATAATCATCGCCTCCTCTTCCGACTCACTCATGAACGCCGTGGATGCCATCGGCTTTACCACCATCTTCTCCTCCTCCTCCTCCTCCGCCTCCGCGTCTACATTCATCGCCCTCTCCCTCGCTCTCTCCTGTAGCCAGAGTAGAATGTTCTCCTGGGCGATCTTCATCTCCTTCGGATCCACACTCGTCGTAATCCTCTCCCGCGGCGTTGAATCCCTGGAAGCCCTCCGCTTCGAGTAAGGAGGTTTGCGCCTACAATGCCTGCTGCACAGTACAGATTGCGCGTCTGCCATGATCATCGTCTCCTCGTCTGACTCACTCATGAACGCCGCCCAAGTTGCCATATGGGATCTGTGCGACGAGCACCGCTTATGAATAAAATGACCACTTTATCGAATCACTGAACAACTGAAATCGGCCTGTATGGCTTCATTTTTCAAGCCCAATTAATTAATAGATATGAAAAACATGTAATTTTAGCGACACAGACAAATAAAGGAATTATTAAAGTTAATTATAGTCTTGATATAACTTAATTATAAAACTCTAGTGTTAAAAGGAATTAATATATGGTAGAACCTAGAAAGTAAAAGTATGAAACTTAATTTATATTCTTTCTCTACTTTTACGAGGTTTGG
Organism: Isatis lusitanica; assembly: GCA_900406415.1. Taxonomy (NCBI): domain Eukaryota; kingdom Viridiplantae; phylum Streptophyta; class Magnoliopsida; order Brassicales; family Brassicaceae; genus Isatis; species Isatis lusitanica. The sequence goes on from OVBB01000674.1 coordinate 5,648, forward strand.
TTTACTGTGATGGGTATAGCATCAGCACCTGGTAGACCATCTTCAATGGTTAGAATCCCTCCTGAGTTTTTATCACTATTTTAATCATAGAGTTTCAAAATTTTATAAGTTAAAAAGCTCTTAAGAGTTACAAAAATTTTGTCACATCCAATGGAAGACATCCAGAATTCAGGTCAATGATATTCAAGAGATCAAATGGTGATTAGGGAATAGTTCAATACCTTAAGCCACCTTTCAGCTTCAAGGACTTAATGATCTGAAGATTGTTGAAATAGATGAAGAGATTCACACATCCTCTTGACAATGAATGTGCATGGTATGTATTTGCTATTGTTATTTTTTTCATTAAGATTTCTATTTTAGATATTTAGGAAATTACTTAAGACTTCTATATTATTTACTTCTTTTCGTAAGAGCTTTCTGACTTATTGTTCGTTTCAGTTTTGATAAAGCCTCTATTGGGTTATATGATGGTTTATTATTCTTTAAGTCTATGTGATTCTTTGGAACCACATATATATATAGGATAAAAACAGTAGCTGCTTGCTCATAGTCAGAAACTCAAGTGACAAACTGCATGAAAAATTAAGCTATTGGATCAGTCTTTTTCTTTTGCGAAATTTGAGATCCGGCAAAGACTAAATACTAAGTTGTATTACTTGTGAATCATGTCATCTTTAATCTCGAAAACTGTTGGGATATGCTTGAATACTTGGCATTTAGAATAAAAACAAACTTTTGATCATCGGACTTGAATCTGATAAAACTGTTTTTACAATGGACAAGACAAGAGAACAGAATACAATCCGGAAATTTTCTCTTACTCCAATCAAACATTGACACTGAACTATACACCCACTTATATAATAACTTTACATGAACAATCACAATTAGTAGTACGCTGAACATACCCATCCCTTCACTTAACATACAAATTAACTATACATATATAATGCTATAAGATTTAATCATGGACTCAATTCTCAACAAAAACATAAAGGGAGGATTCGAAAACAGAAAGGGCTTGATCGTGCAAGAATCACACAACCAGAGAGTAAATGTTAGAGGTAAAAATTATCAGCAGAGGCCAATGTTGACTGTAAATAGTAAGACATCTGCCAAGGGTTCATCAGATAATAAGGAATTGTATGAACCTCTTCCATGACTCCTTCCGCCATCTCAATGATAGAGTTCAATGAATGCAGCCTCTCGCTTAGCTCAACGAGCTGAGCTCGTAGAACGCTGTTCTCGCGTTTGATATCCATGTAAGCATTGGAAACCACTGCAATCTGGTTCTCAATGTAAGAGTTCTTGTGTACAAGAAGACTCTCTCTTGATAGATCCATCTGACCTTGACCCAATGCTAGGATGTACTGGTTCATACACTGGCCTCCTCCTGAAAATTTATCGATAGCGAGATTCCCTTGTCCTTGGAGCGTTCTCTCGACCTCCTTAACGATCATCCTTACGAATTTACTCTCGTTACTGAGTAGGAGAAAACATGGTCAGACTCGGACACTATTACAATTGAAGCTTTGACCGCATGATAAAATACAATGGAGAATCAGACCAAATATATTCGGACTACTGCTTTTGAGCGACTCTTGACTTTTCAGTAATTAAACTCAAATTTACCGAAGATATATAAAACTCCCGGATCAAAGAATTTTCCTAAATATAACGGACCTTTTCCGAATTGGAGGGGGAAAAAAATAAACCAAAAACCTCGGTTCAGCTCAATAAAAGATCAGTTAACCGAATAAAGGGAATCGGATTATCCGATAGAATTTTATCCAAACGAAACCATCCAATTAACCGAATAAAGGGAACCGAATTATCCAAATAAGGATTTTGCATTTGGGGTATTAATTTGTGTTGAAATTTGACCTTTTCTTGTCGAAGGTCAGACCGATTTTGCAGGAAATAGATGCTAAAGCTTCTTTCCATCTCTCGGTTCTTGGTTTATCACACATATATTCCCTTTTTCGATCCCTGAACTGATCGCCGAACTCTCCCCTGAGTTGTTTGACGGTGACTGGTTCCACATTGTAAAAGATCGGAATGACCTGAAAGTACCAAATCTGTAAGAATCTAGCATAAGGAAGGAAAAGAAAAGAGAATAATTTGGTCGATTTGTAACGAACCGTTGGCAGAAAAAAAAAAGACAGACAAACAAACCTTGAGCAAACCTTGATCTGCACGTTCCTTGATCTTGACGAGCTCGTCTAAGCACCATATGGATTCGGTGTACCTCCTGGAGAATATGACCAAAGCGATGGTGGACTCCTCTATCCTCACAAAGAGATTTGTCAGATCTTCACCTTTCCTCTCGAGTCTGTCTATGAAGACATTGACCCCATGTCTCTGGAGAGCATCCACGAGATGGCTTAAGAAACCGCAACGCAGCTCCTCTCCACGGAAACTAACGAACACCTGATGTTGCAGCGGCGGCCCCAACAGGTGGCGGCTGTTGGCGTCCATTATACAATGAAGGAGGGCCAGACAGCTCGTGCGGCTTAAGCACAATACGGTTTCACTCACAGTTTGTAAATGCAATGTCGCTCCGAGATCGAAACTAAACTGGGAAGTAAGAACAATCGGTTTTACACAGTTTGAATAAAAGATACTTAGAAAATTGATTGTTGGTTAAGTTAAGGGCTTCCAGGAGGTACTGTATTTATAAGTTCGGATCCGAAATTTCCCGCAGACTTTTTGTTCTTCTTCTCAAAACGTCAATGGCCCTTGGATCAAAATATCTAGTGGTCGAGATTGATTGAATATCTAGATACTTTCTCGTTTCACACATGTCTCGCTGGACAAGGGAATAATGCGCCTTTCATACTTCATGTATATATTTAAGTTAGACCCTAATTTAATAATTACTTGGCCCAATTAACATAAGAGGATCCAATTGAATGCGTTAAATGTTTGATGTCCAAAGACTAAAGACATCAAAGAAGTGTGTCTCAAGAGGATCTAATGGATCTGCAAAGAGCTTCTGAAATTTCTTGTAATTATCTACAACATGGAGTCTCTTGAACTACTCAATATTTCTGGCTGCACTGCGCTCACGAGCTTACCGGAGATCCAAAACGAGTAGGGACTTTCCAGAATCTTTATCTCAGCGGTACAGCCATCGAGGGATATTTACACTCTTTTGGCTGAATAATACATTGTCTTGAGAACTAATGCGGAGGATTATCATACTCTTTGGAACCACTGTCATAGTCAGTAGAAACACAAAAAAAATAGGAAAAAACAGTAGCTGCTTGCTCATGGACTCATACTCTCATAGTCAGTAAACTCAAGCAACAAATTGCATGGAAAATTAAGTTTCTGTTAAGATCAGTCTTTTTCTTTTGCAGAATTTGAGATCCAGCAAAGACTGAAATATTAAGTCGTATAGCTTGTGAAACATGCATTATCTTTTATTTCAAAAAACATCAAGGGAGGATTCGAAAACAAAAGGTGCTTGATCGTGCAAGAATCAAACAACCAGAGAGTAAATGTTAGAGGTAAAAAAATATGAGCAGAGGCCAACGTTGGCTGTGAATAGTAAGACATCTTCCAAGGGTTTATCAGAAAATCAGGAATTGTATGAACCTCTTCCATGACTCCTTCCGCCATCTCAACGATAGAGTTTAATGAATGCAGCCTCTGGCTTAGCTCAAGGAGCTGACCTCGTAGAACGCTGTTCTCGCATTCGATATCCATGTAAGCTTTGGAAACTAATGCAATCTGGTTCTTAATGTAAGAGTTCTCGTGCACAAGAAGACTCTCTCTTGATAGATCCATCTGAACTTGACCCAGTGGTAGGATGTTCATACACTGGCCTCCTCCTGAAAATTTATCGAGCGTGAAATTCCCTTGTCCTTGTAACGTTCTCTCGACCTCCTTAACGATGATCCTTACGAATTTACTCTCGGTACTGATCGATAAGAAAAAACATTGTCAGACTCGGACACTATTGCAAGTTGCAACTGAAGCTAACCTCGATCTCATTTAGAGATTTGACCGCATGATAAAATACAATGGAGAATCCGTAAGAATCTAGCGTAAAACTACTAAATCCGTAATTCTTAGTGTCATAGCTAAAACTCAAATAACGGCATGAATGAGAAGGACTATTAAGTTCCATAACTAATTAAGAGGATTCTTGCAAGTTGCTTTGTCGTGTCAAGTCTCATTGCAACTTGAAACGATTCAGACATAACATCACAAACACAGCGCCAAAGACAAAGAAGCACTACGGAGAATCAATCTCAGCCAATATATTTTAGCTTTTGGGGTCTTAGGGTTAAAATAATTTACCTTTTTCTTTTCAAAGGTTAGGCCATTCTTGTCTGAGACACCTCCTTCCATCTCTCAATTATGGGTTTATCAAACCGATACATGGATGTTTAGATGATCAAGCTAGCAATGTACTAGGGATTACTCAATGTGCGTCTGATAATGTATATAGATCATGATGACTACTCTTACAATCATCACACACGCACATTAAGACACTGGAAGCATCATGGCTAAACTTTGTTGTTGACCCTAAACCGTTTCAGGATAAATTTAGGCTTCTGAAATTTACAGCTCGGATCCTGAAAAACGCCCTGGACTCTGTTTTTCCAAGGGTTAGTATCTCTGCCTCAAGTCGCTGAAGACAATCGGTGTTCACCGTTCTGAGAAACTAGTTGACATCCAAGAATTTCAAACGCTCACTATCTTCAGCTGATTGGTCTCTCAGGCTCTACTATTTCGCAGAGCTTCCAAGCCACAGAGCATTTATCTCATCTTCAGGTTCTCAATCTCTGTGGCTGCACAGGGATCAAAGTATTTCCAGATATTCCACCACACACCAAAGAACTGTCTCAAGGGGACTAGCATAAGAGAAATACCCTCATCCATTGAGTCCCTCTCAAGACTAGTCAAGCTGGACCTAGGGAACTTGTTGAACTTCTCACTTGATCTTGTTAGAATAAGTTCCATTGAGTCCTTCTCTTTTTATCTTTCATTCTGTTCTGTTTCACTCTGGTTTTCTTTCTCTCTTGACTCTCTTTACCTTCTTTAGTTTCTTTTCTTTAGAGAGAAAACAAGAGAAACTTTTACATTGATCTCTTGGATGATTCTTACAACACATATTTATACTAGTAACCTTCTTACACAACAACTCCTAACAACTCTTTTACTACTTAACTAGATTTGAGCCAAGAAAACATAATTCCTTGTTTGGGCCTCAGTTACTCCGCTGGCCCAATTGTCTCCTAAAAACAAAACCACACAAAGCCCCCAATTTCTCTTTCTGTTGACTTTGCTTCCTTTTTGTTGGCTCTTCTTCTTCTCTGTTTTTCATCTTCTTCTTCTTCACTTTGATGTTCATTTTTTCTATTTCAGATTTAAATTAAATCTGCAAAGAGCTTCTGAATTTTCTAGTAAAGATCTACAAGATGGAGTCTCTTTAACTGCTCAATCTTTCTGGCTGCAAAACGCTCAAGAGCTTTCCAGAGATCCCAAACCGAGTAGGGAATCTCCAGTATATTTATCTAAGCGGTACAGCTATTGAGGAGTTACACACTTCACTTTCTAACATGATTTTTCTAAAAGAGCTGGAAGTGAGCAGAAACCTTAAGCAACCTTTCAGCCTGAAGGACTTAAAAGGATCTGAAGATTGTTGAAATAGATGGAGAGATTCACACATCCTCTTGAGAAGGAATGTGGTACGTATTATTTAATTTTTTTTTCCAATAAGATTTCTGTTTTACTTTTTTTCTTTATCTCAACAGTGCTTTGTTCACCTTGGATTATAAATATACAATAGATAGTACACGAGACTCGTCCAAGCTACAAAGTAAGTGCGTGTTAAGTTATTGTTCGTTTCAATGAATTTTTTTTATAAAGCAAGTATTGGGTTATATGATCGTTAATGATCCTTATGTCTAGTTGAATGTGGAAGACCATTTAACTCAGTGTCAAGTATTGTTGTTTCTGCTATGAGATCCTTTGGAACCAAAAGTTGAGGAAAATATACAGTAGCTGCTTGCTTAATAGTCAGAAATCATAAAACAAATTGGATAAAATATCATGGCTGAAAATAGGGTTATTGCACAGGCAGTAAAGGGATGTAACTTGAGGAGAGTGGCTCGGTTTTTTTTATTCTTTTGCAGAATTTGAGATCCCACAAAGACTAGGCTTTACCTATGAGATTTCGTGCTTGATTGTGCAAGACTCACACAACCAGAGAATAAATGTTAGAGGTAAAAAATATCAGCAGAGGCCAATGTTGTCTGTGAAGAATAAGACATCTGCCAAGGGTTTATCAGAAAATCAGGAAGCGTGTGAACCTCTCCAATGACTCCTTCTGCCATCTCAATGATAGAGTTTAGTGAGTGAAGCTTCTTGCTTAGTTCAACGAGCTGAGCCCTTAGGACGTTGTTCTCGCATTCGATATCCATGTAAGCATTGGAAACCACTACAATCTGGTTCGCAATATTAGAGTTTTCGTGCACAAGAACATTCTTTCTTGATAGATCCATCTGATATTGATTTAATGCTAGAATTTGGCCTCCTCCTAGAGTTGGAATGGCCGCAAAATTCCCTTGTTGTTGTAGCATGTAGTCGACCTCCTTAACGATTATCTTAACGAATTTACTCTCGTTACTGCAAAAAGATTTACCGTCAGATGACATTTAGAGAGTTGAGCTTTCGAATACAGGCTAAGTTTTTTTTTTGTTTTTATTGCAAGTAAGGTTGAAACTAATGACTTTACCTTTTCTTGTCAAAGGTGAGGCCAATCTTGCAAGAAACAGATGCTAACGCTTCCCTCCATCTCTCGGTTCTGGGTTTATCACACCGATATTCCCACTCTCGATCCCTGAACTGATCGCCAAATGCTCCCCTGAGCTGTTTCACGGTTACCGGTTCCACTTTGAAAAAGATTGGAATAACCTGAAACTACGAAATTAGCAACCAAAAGAATAAAAAAAAGGGTTTTGGCTCGATATTTACTTGAGAGACAGTCAAACGAACCTTGAGCAAACCTTGATCTGCACGTTCCTTGATCTTGACGAGCTCGTCTAAGCACCATATCGATTCGGTGTACCTCCTGGAGAATATGACCAAAGCGATGGTGGACTCCTCTATCCTCACAAAGAGATTGGTGAGATCTTCACCTTTCCTCTCGAGCCCGTCTATAAAGACATTGACCCCATGTCTCTGGAGAGCATCCACGAGATGGCTTAAGAAACCGCAACGCAGCTCCTCTCCACGGAAACTAACGAACACCTGATGTTGCAGCGGCGGCCCCAACAGGTGGCGGCTGTTGGCGTCCATTATACAATGAAGGAGGGCCAGACAGCGGCTTAAGCACAACTCGGTTTCACTCACCGTTGGTGAAATCAATGTCGCTCCGAACTAAAACGATCTGTTTTAGACAGTGAAAGTGAACGAAGATGTTATCTAAAATTCATTAAAAAGTGTTTGTTTAGAAAATTGATTATTGATGGATGGTTTTAAAAACAGGGCTTCCAGCAGGTATATATAAGTTCGGATCCCGCTGAGTCAGTGACAGTTGGATCCATCTATTTTATAACGGCGGAGTTTCTCCGCATCACAATCTAAATATTTACGCTTGTCACTGCAGCTTCTTTTACTACAGATTTTTCATAGTCAACTTATCTGTAAAATTTTAAATTCTGTAGCACAACTTATCTGAAAGCCACAGCAACCTGGTTTGTAATGTTAGAGTTTTCTTGCTCTAGAGTAATGCTCTCTCTGTATAGGTAAATAGAGAAAAAGGGAAAATACTTAGGTTCACTCTATACAGGTTAATCCATAAATACACATCTCTCCTAAACACCAATTGAATTGCAACTTCATTGTTAACAAAACAATTATCTCATTTTTAATTATATTTTTGAGACAACTATCTTATATTTTGAAATTTTTGTAATATAATATTAAGTTAAATTTTTATTAATAGAAATTTGTAGATATGTTTCTCATTTTCTCTATTTGTTTTTAATATTCTTATATGTAGCTTTTTATTAAATTTATTCTATTTTTTTGTTATCATTGGATATTATATAGAGTTAATTATACAAATGAGATAATTATTTTAAATTAAAAGTTTCCTAAGCTAATATTAAGTTAATTTTTAGAAATTTGTAGATATGTTTCTTATTTTCTCTATTTGTTTTTAATATTCTTATACGGAGTTATTTATTAAATTTATTTTATTTTTTTGTCACAATTGGAGATTATATGGAGTTAATTATACAAATGAGATATTTATTTTAAATTAAAATTTTACTAATCTAATATTAAGTTAATTTTTTATTCAATAAAAATTAAACATGATACCTTAACTAATCAACAATAAATTATTAATCACTATACATTCCACTAATCTTTTAACCGCTGTTTATTACTCTCTGGTTAATATCATTTCATATAGTTGAAGTATTGTTTTTGGGTTTCTCCATATAACATATAGTCTAGATATTGTCTGCTACATGTCTTTACTCTTTATGGATAATTTAGCATAAATTGATCGGCTTAGGTTCAGCGATACTTAACTAGAATTAGTTTATCATCCACGTTACGCCATGAGAATTTTAAAATATTATTTACATTCATAATAATATAATATGATATATTTAATAAAAAAACAAAATACTTTTGTTTAAGAAAATGATACTTAAAATTTACTATAAAATATTAACTTCATAGAAAATTACATAATAAATTCAATTATGTTGGCAAACTATAAATTTGACAAACTACTGATATTTATTTGTAGATCATATAATAACGCTTAAATTAAATGCAAACATTCTGAAACAGGGTCCAATAGTTATTTATATCATGTCATATTTTATTTCTCTGAATCTCTAAAAGAGCCATTCTTTCAAAAATCGATCAAATCTCTTAATAAGTATCATAAACTCAATATATTATTTTTTTTGGTTAAATGACTCTAAAATTTAATGTTGAAATTATCATCATTTTACTCAATTCAAGTCATTAGATTTGTCAATAAATTCATTATTATGCTTGTCTTATAACTAAGTTACCAATATTATCTGTTTTGTAATAAATCGAAAATTGTAAAGATCATTCATGGCCATGGGCCTAGAAGAAGAAATGAGTATGGCGGCTTCATCCATCTCATGCTTCGCCTCCTAAAGAAAAATACTGCATGTTTACTTGATGATTTTTTATTTACTTACCTATCTACTGTAGTGGTTCAATAAGGCCAATCTTCTTTAAATGATTGGATAGAAATTGTATCATACAATAAATGATTCGAGCCTTTAACTTGGGGCAAACTTAAAAGAACAGAAAAACTAGAAGAAATGAGCATTGCGTCTTCATCCATCTCATGCTTTGCCTTCCGAAAAAAACAAGACCTATATTTGAAAAGAATCTGCCTTGTTCGATTGCTTCATGCAACATTCAACATTTTCCTATTTATGTGTCAATAATTATGTCGTGTAAAAAACAATTACTTCTTCAAATCATGTCCAATGGAGCATTTAGGACTTTTGGCCTCTACTGGTGCTACCATTGCCATCGTACGGTCAGGATTGCATCCTATAACCTATCAGAGATCGCATGCCCTCGATGCTTAAGGCAATTTGTTGTCGAGATCGAGATGAGACGGCCTCGAGTCGCTTTCAATCATGCCGCTCCACCTTTCGATGCTTCTCCTGAAACACGTCTTCTTGAAGCTTTATCGCTCATGTTTGATCCTCCAATCATAGGTGGATTCGGTTCAGACCCATTTCTCAGAGCAAGATCAAGAAACGTGGAACACGAGCAAAGACCCCGACCACACCATCGACGACGCCATAGCCTTGACAATGATAATAACAATGGCGGCTTACCTCCACCAAGAAGAACATACGTAATACTACGACCCACTGATCCAACC
>OVBB01000679.1:0-19687 GCA_900406415.1 Isatis lusitanica
AATATAACACGACTTATGTGTCATTAATAACTGTAATACAGCATAACGAAAATGCTATTATAAACTACTCTACGATAGCGCTCGGGTGAAAATGCTATCGTACATAGGTACCCTATTATAGCGTCTTATATCATAGCATTTATAAAAATGCCATGAAAACCATTCAATAGCGATATATGTATGCTATGAATACCCATATTTGTTGTAGTGTAATGAGAAAGAGCATATCAAATAATTAGACATTAAATAAATAAAATTATATGAAGTGAATAAAATAATAATAAAAAGAAAGTAAAGACAAAAAGTTGTATTACAATTAAAGAAATTAAGATAATTTAAAAATTTTAAAAACTAAAGAAAAATTCATTATAAAAAATATAAAGAAAGAAAAAAAATATAAGATATTTTATAACAAAAAATCCGTAACAGTATAGTCAAATCCCCGTGCATAGCGTGAAAAGCTTAGTTTGAGGATGGAAGTTTGTATTTATCGGTGAGTATTTAGTTGCCTAAGTTTTGGTTTAAAATGGCAAAAATAACTCGTGTTTAAACTCTTCTTTTGGTATTATTAGAGGGTTTAAACTCTTCCTTTGATATTTTTATAGGTTTTAAACTCTCCTTTTGATATTTTTAGAAGGTAAAGCAGATAATTGTTGAGCTAAATTTTAATCTTCGAATTCTATTTATCAAAGGTTTAGTTGGACAAACAGTATTGAAATCTGTCGTTTTTTCAAAACAAAATTTCCCAAAAGTAAAAACACATTTTGAATTGATTTCATGTGACAACATTTAGAGACACTTGTGACTTTAAGCATTTTGAAACTCTGACAGTCAGCTGCATGGAAAACTGGACCAGATCGAATTGATAATGTTAGTTATGTCGTCTACATGTCCAAGACCTAACATAATTTGCAACAAGTTCGTGATGGCATTGTTACTACATAAATATAGGACAATACTTGGGTTCACCCTCTCAGGTGAACCTTAAAATTCACCTCACTATTCTTTACCAATCAAATTGCCACGTTAGTTTAGTGTAACAAGAGAATTATAAATAAATAAAAGAAAAGAAAAATGCACAGAATTGAAAAAAGAAAGGAAATCGTTAACGCCGTGACTCTATTCTTTGCCGAAGAAGATAATGTCTCACCTCTCTTCCTCTCTCGCCGGCGCCGTCTCTTTCTCTTCCCGATGGCTGGCGTCGTCTCTTTCTCCCTCCCTGCACCAATAAGCCACCGGAGAAACCTCTTGCGACAATCTCTGTACTTTTCCCTATTCTCCCTCGCGGCGTGGCATCTCGTGAACAGATGGTCGTCTGTACTTATAATTGTTATATATTTTTCCCTTATAAATATCTAAAACACAAATCCGCATTTCAACAACAAAATCAGATATGTTGATCTAGAATTAGGGTCACATATGTTCAATTTGGGATAATCACTTATTTTCTCTATTTTCAATTATACCTTGTCATTACCCCAAACTGAACATAATGAAAACTTATGTGAGGTTTTATAATCATCCATATGTATATATCTCAATCAAACTACATGACTATAATACACCATTTTCTCCAGGAAATTTTATTTGTCTCTTGATCGTAAAACAAAAACCAACCATATTGAACATTGTCTGAAATAGGGAAATAAAAAGAACCATTGTTTGATTTCTTATATGTTCTTATGCTAGTGCAAAAAGACATTTATTCATATTTTAAAAATTGATGTCGTTACCATGAACTTAGCATCTTCCAGAAGGGTAGGGGCGGGATACTCTGCTCGTTTCTAAAGAAGTTCTCAGGATCAACATCTGTTTTAATTTTCACCAATCTGTTGAAATTATTCTTGAAGTACTGGACTCCCCATCTTTGAGCTTTTATGAAGTTAACCTTTAAGTTCTTCCTGTTCTTTCCCAAGTCAAGATCACGATAACCCACATAAGCCTGTCTCGGATTGCTTGAAACATATGGTGTCATGTAATTGTACAGCTCTCTGATCCATTTTATCCGCTTGTTTGAACTTTGTTCGTCATCTGACATCGAGATCGTGACATACTCAATCTTGAAGATGACTTCGTTTCTATGCGGAAATGGGAGCTCAGATTCAGGGATTCTCGCCATCATGCCACCATAAGGCATCCAATTTAACATTGCTGTTTTTTCTTCAATCATTCTTTTGAACATTCCTCTGAGCCCTAGTTTTGAAATAGGTTCTTTAGCGTAATCTGACTTTACTTTGAAGTCTCCTTTTCCAAAAGGCGACGTGGGATCGAGCAAAACTTCAATAGGAGTATCTTTTGGAAATCCAGCATTGAAAACCTTGGATTCTATCCAGCTCATTTCGAAACAATCTTCTTGAGTTAAACCTAATTCCGGAAAATCCTTCTGCATAATCTCCATCAAGGTGCCTTTCTCGCCAAGAAACTGACCTCTGTATCTTGCTGTCACAGTCATGTTCTCTGCAACAGTCAATTCCAATAGTATATAGAGCTCTTCAGCGATCCTGTTTGCAATTTGTTGCCACTTGAAAAGAGTCTTGTATCCAGCGTCTTGTTCTATTGGTCTGGTAATACTAAAGACTGTGACGGTCTCAGGAACAGGAACAAGCATGAGCTTCCATGCTAGAATTATCCCAAAATTCCCTCCACCGCCTCCTCTGATCGCCCAAAACAAATCCTCTCCCATCAAGTTTCGGTCGAGTATTTTACCATTTGCATCAACGATTTTTGCGTCTTGAACATTATCAGCAGCAAGACCATATTTCCTCATCATGGATCCGTCCCCACCGGCTGTGATATGCCCACCTACGCCTACAGTTGAGCACATACCTGTAGGAAATCCATGGATCTTACTCTTCTCGGCAATTCTGTGAAGGAGAAAAAAAGTGAAAATAGTTAGCACAAAATTTAGTAGTAAATTTACCAGAAATTAAAATATTAAATGAGTCGATTTTACATGAAACTTATTTAAGTATGGTTATAACTCTAACCTCCACTATATTGTAGGATCACGGTTTTGGAAATGATTAACGATATTTTATTTGATAAATAGTCGTCGTAACCATTATATAATGTATGTGTAATCCGTTTTATTGATTTTAATACGAATATAAATTTATATGTGCTAAATAAATTAATTCATTTTTAATCCATTTTGCATTAATTTAATTTTTTAAAGTTTTGATAACTAAAATGGATTAATTAATAATTTAACCTACTTGGCTGTAGCGGAAGTCCATTTTTAATGCTTTAATGGTAAAAATATGTTAATTTATCATTTTAACCTGTGTCAAAACGATTGGAATATTTTGTATGTTTGATGAAACAACCCGCATTTAATAAACATCATTCTTAAAAAATCAATCTCAACCCATTTATTATTAATTGAAATGTTAATGTTTTAATTGTATTGATATATTATGAGATTCAACGATGAAACTTGATTAAACCATTAAAAAAATATAGAATTTGATCCAGAAACCTGTAGATTATGATTATCACAATCATAAAATATCAATTCTAATTTGTTTCATGATTGAATAGTAGTAATATTAATCATTTTAGCCAACAAAATCATATTTTAGGTTCTTGTGATATTTTTATCATTTTTATTCTCATTTACAAAAATTCAAATGATAACAGATACATGATATAAATATTTTAGTTTTATATGAATGATATGATTACTTGATTTATACCAAAAATAAGATGAAAAATATAACAATTAAAAATGACTAATGATAGATAAGTTAAAAATTATTTTTGGTAAATAAAATTCTGAATGATCATATGCGATTAGATGTATCTTAATCTATTATGCTCTTTTCAAAAAGTCTATATTGAATAAATTTTACTTAATGAAATGATCGTATAAATAATTCTAAGAAATTATAGAAAGAACTATTCAAAATATTCTGGAAATTTAGAAAATTACTAAACAAATACTTAGAATAATATTACTAAACTGATGTTCAAAATTGATTAAAGTCTTACAACCTTGATTCTGTTTTCAATTTAAAAAAATTCGATAACATGTAAGTATGTAACTAGATATTATTAATAACATAAAAGAAAATTCTAATAAAAACTCAACGGTTTTATACTAAAAGTATGTTTGTGCACAGAATTTACAAATAGTACTTGCGACCATTGTTTGTGAATGACTTTTGTGATTTTAAATTTCAATTGATTTTTGTGATAAAATAAAAATAAAATAAAAATACCAATAATATCAATTAAATATAAAAAATCAGTTCATTAATAGTATCTCTTTAAATGATTTTAATAAAAAAAGAATATGAATATAATATATAGGAAACTAACTTCTTCAATAATATTATAGATATACTTCCTCTGTTTCAATATTTGATGTTTTGGTTAGAAACACAAGAATTAAGACATAAAATTTTTTCCCAAAAGCATTTTAAAAATATAAATGAATTTTGTTTTTGAACTAATAAGTGAAAACTAATTCAACCAATTATTTTATTCACACAATTTCAATGAGTGAAAAGTAATACATCAAAAATCAAACAATTTAAAACGACTATTTTAAAAAAATATCAAACAATTTAAAATGGATGTAGTATTTTTTTAATGATGATACTATAGGAGAAGTTTTACAACATAAAAAAAAAAATCGACGTCTGATGAAAAGCTTAACACCTTTCATTCTCGTTACTTTTTCAAATTAGAAAAAAAAAACTAATTGTTAGCTACACCAACGAATAGCCATCACATGACTACATATTTGGAGAAAGTATATGTATCAAAAACTACACAAACTATATGTCACACATGACAACATGTGTATTACATGGTGTTATTGTGATAACATCACAACTTTTTATCAAACTACACACTATAGTATTGCAAAAAAAAAACTACATGACACATAACTATTTTAGAATTAGTTAATCCATTATTTAAATCTAAATCCAATCCAACAAAAATAAACTTATAGAATTTAAAATAGGTAATATAATCAGTTAACTAAGATTGTACAAAAATATTAGTTGATTTTTACCACCCACTTAAAAATGATTTTTATAACAAACTTAATAACGACCCAAACCAATTAAAACGAATTAAACAAGTCTTATCCAAACTAAAACGACTCAAACCAAATAAACCAATCTAAAATATCCAAATCAATATTGTTTCATGTAATTTTTGATACATTTACTTTGTACTCATGTTGTGTCTATTTGTTCGTGTAGCTAGCAACTAATTTTCTAAAAATAACTGAAAGGTTGTTCTGGTTTGTTAAGTATACGGACCGACAAAACTTTATCCCACTTGTAACTGTATCCCTAGCCTTTATCATTTTAAACAATGGTTTTTCATTCGACATTTTCTGTTTAAATGTATCAGAAGAGTGAATATTTCTATGAAAACATTGTTTGTTAGCAAACGTAACACATAACCAATATTACCTGTAGTAGACTTCACCAATTGTAGCACCAGCTTGAGCCCAAGCACTATTGTCTTCAATATCAACCTCAATCTGTCTTAGTTTCGCCAGATCTATCAATATAAACGGTGTTTCCATCAGCGAAACATAAGACAAACCTTCGAAATCGTGACCGCCGCTTCTAACACGGAGATGAATTCCAAGTTTCTTGGAACATATGATGGAACCTTGGACGTGAGACTCGTGAACCGGTTTGAATATGAATCCCGGTTTAGGCGTTGACGTTCTCAAGTACCGTAGATTCTGAGCTGTTGATTCAAGGACTTCGTTGAAACTCGTGATGTTTCTTTCGGGTGAGAAGAACGTTTTGTCGAGTGGAAAATCGACATTTGTGTTTTCGCGGAGACAGTTGATGAAGTCGTCTTGTAGAGAGGTTGAAGAGATTGGTGTTATTATGTAGAAAGAAAAATATAGAACGAAAAACAAAATTTCAGTGAGTGCTTTTGAATTTCCCATCTCTGCAGGATAAGCTCTGAGGACAAGATGGAAATGGATATATGTATATATAGTAAGATTGTCAATGAAGCAATTGTGTTTATATAAATTAATACAGATCGTGATATGCATGGCATCTAATTCTTAATGACGTGACAGGCTGACAGCCATATTTTCACGTGCCTTGATCTTGAAAAGTGAAAACGTTGACTTTGATTAAGGTTGTTTAATATGGAAATTAGCTAGGAAAGCACACTAATGTCCTTTTATATTAACATGTGAACCATGGATCCAGGATTGAACCGTGGAAATCTCTACGCAAAAAACACAATTTTAAACTCTAATTCATCATGAATCTGGCAGAAAATGCAGATTATAGTTTAAGAAAAATCATATGAATTAAATTTATTTGAAAACAGAATTGACGACTATTGTGGAAGATCGGATATATACTTCGTTAAAAAGCAAGACTTTCTTACTTATCAACTGATAACTATTGTTGAGGATCATCTAAATCATAAAAACATAATCAGAACAATTAATAACATATATAAACAGTTTTTTCAATATAATTGTCAACGTTTTTTGTTTTCATAAAGGTGAAATGAATGAAAATACAACTTTCTTAAATATTGATGGAAATGGTTATACACTTATACACATATATATATATATATATCTATATCTATATATATCTAAGGGTTTTCTGCTAAAAGAAAAAACATTTACTTCTTTTTTACAGTTTTATTCTTGACTTGGTAAAAATGCAAATCAATGTAATAATGTCTTATTCAATCTGCTGTATAACCCTTCACTATATTGAAGACGTGGTAAAAAAGGATGCTTTTTAGAAAATACACGGGAAGTAAAATGTACCGTTTCAGTTAAATGCAAAACGCCAACGAGTCTTAAAGCATGTGTTGGTTTTTGAGAAATACTTAGGTTCACCTTTAGGGTGAATTTATAAAAACACCTCTCCCTTAACAACCAATCAAATTGTCATGTCATTATTGACAAAAAATAAATAAATTAATAGAATTAAATTAAACAAAAACAAAAATTATAAGTTTAAAGTTTTGGCTTAAGGGTTTAACGTTTTGGGTTTAGCGTTTAGCGTTTTAAATTTAGGGTTTAGCGTTTTAGGTTTAGGGTTTAGCATTTTGAGTTTAGAGTTTAGCAATTTAGGTTTAGGGTTTGGCGTTTGGGTTTAGGGTTTAGCGTTTTGGGTTTAGGGTTTAATGTTTGAGATTAGGGTTCAGCGTTTTGGGTTTAAGATTTAGGTTTTAATGTTTTGGGTTTTGGGTTTTGGGTTTAGTGTTTTGGATTAACCCCAAACCTTAAACCCAAAACAATAAAACAAAACCCCTTAGTCCAAAACACTAAACTCTAAACCCTAAATCCAAAATATTAAACTCTAAACCCAAACCCTAAACCCTAAACCCAAAACGCTAAACCCTAAACCCAAAACGCTAAACCTGAAACCCAAAATGCTAAACTCTAAACCCTCAACCCAAAATGCTAAACCCTAAACCCAAAAGGTTAAAAAACTCTACGAATAAAACTTTAAACCTAAAAATAATTTTAGTTTTTGTTTAGTTTTATTCTATTATTTTATTTGTTTTTGTAAATAATAACGTAGCAATTTAATTGGTTTTAAAGGAAGAGGTGTATTTAGAGATTCACCTCAGGAGGTAAACCTAAGTATTTCTCACTTATATACTATTTAGGATCCCCTCCAACTTTCAATACGAGACATTATGTCCTAATATGAACGGTTAGAAATGTATAAAATTTGCAATTTTCGGAATACCCAGATCAGAAGCTTCTACAGAACACGAAAAGCTCCTTATAACGTGAGAGAAAGACGTTTTTTTACTCTAAATTCTCTTAATTTTCATGAAGAGAGAGATATAGCCGAGGGTTAGCGGATTGAATGAAACTTTATTTGGTTAATTTGCATTCTTAACGAGTTAAGAGTAAAGTGGCAAAATAAAACCGAATCAAGGTTTTTTTCTCCAGAAAACTCTATGTTAAAGAAGATTATTAGTGAAGCAATTGTGTTTTTACAAATAGAGATCGTGATGTGCATGGCATCCGTTTTTTAATCACGTGACAGGCTGACAGCCATTTTTCACGTGTCTCGAAAACGTTTGACTTTTTTTTAGCTTGTTTGATATGAAAATTAGGAAAACACATGTTTTATCCTTTTTATAATAATATATTAAAATGTAAACCATAGATCCAGGCTTCAACCGTGGAAATCCCTATGCAAAAGACATTTTTAAACATAAAATCATCGTGAATCTGGCAGAAAATGCAGATTAGTAACCACTCGCTTGTGGTCCAGTGGCGAAAGGAGTGGTAGTACCTTCCGTTATCAGGGTTTGAGCTATCAGGGTTTGAGCGTTGGCCACTGCGCTAATTTAAAGATTCCGAATAGTAACATGTGAACCGCACCACACCGCACTACTCATATATTTGTACTTTTTTATAATTTTGAAAACTGCATCGCATTCGTACTACTGGTTCCGCATCGCTAGATCCGTTGTTACCATTCGGAATTGATGCAATGTGGACCTCCAGAATCACCAGGACCATCATTGTTGGGCGGTTTGTGTGGGCCAGTTAGGCCCATCAAATTTGAACATGTGGATTATAAAAAAAATTGGAGATTAGTTCAAGGGAAATCATATGATTTTTTTTTCCAAAACTGAATTGAAAACTACTGTGGAAGATCGGGTATCTACTTCATCTAAAAGAGAGATTTTGCTTATTTATCAATTGATAACTATCGTTAGTTCTGGACAACCAGGTATATATTCGGTTCAATTTCGGGTAGGAACCAATCGGTTCCGGATATTCTACATGTTTAAGATCCAATAGTTACTTAAAAGTTTTCGATTCAGATTCAATTCTGTTCATATCGGTTCTGTAGCGGTTCGTTATAGATAATGTGGAACCGTAAAATACCCAAAAACTTTCGATTCTTAAACGAATCGGGTATTTAGTACATGAAATAACAAATTTCTACCGTAAAGAACAAATTTATTCCTGTAGTGTTAAATAATACCTGGAATAAGAAAAAATATAACCATTGGATATGGTGGGCTAGTGGTTTAAGCGCAAGGATTGGTCTTATTGTTTTCCTAGTTAAATCTCCAGTGTGAGAGATGTTTTACGCTATAAAGTATTAACAAAAGCTGATCCCGGACTAATGGTGGGATTAAAGCCCAGGCCCAAACCCATCCTTGCAATTCAGAAAATAAAATATCTGAAATAAATGTTAAGATTAACCAAGAATAGAGTAAAACTGAACTGAACTTATTATTTCGCTGAAGGATAGTGGCAAAGACAATGCATATTAGTGGGTTAGAATCAATAATTGAAAGAGCATTTGGATACGTGTATTGATGCATGTGTACTTTTGGATATTCTAGTAGTTATTTTGGTTCTCAGGTATTATCCAGAACCGAACCTATACTTATGGATCTTCAATGCAAGATTCAATAGCTACTTTTGGCAATACCCATGGCAATAACCGTTATTTTGGATCCAATCCAGTTCGGATATTCGGCTTTGGGTAATATCCCTAGGGCTAGTTGAAGATCGGATAGTAAATCCATCTAAATCAGAAAAGCATAACAAAAACAATTGATAACAAATTTAGACAGTTTTTAAAAATGTTGATTGTCAAAATATTTTGTTTTCATAAAAGTGAAATGAATAAAAGTGAACTTTGTTTTTAACCTCTTTCTGTTAGTGTGACTTTGATTAATATTTTATGTTTTAGCCTTTGTCTGTTTTCATTGGTGATGTCATAGTGTTTGAACTTAATTACTCATTATAGTTTTTTTTTTATACATTAATCTTGTATTGGTGCTTTATTCTTCAATCTAGACTATAGACTAAAGTTTTTGGAATTAGAAACTCGGATTTCTGTTCATCTCTTCTAATTTGTATTTCGTTGAAGTCAGAGAAAAATTAGTTGCCCATATGGATTACTCAAAATTCTTTGTTCGGAGTTGTGGGAAGATGATATGTTTTACAAATTTTTTGTCTCGAGGAAAGCACACTCTCATTTTGATGAATTTGAGGTTGTTTTACACTTTAGGAGGAGTTCTCTTTTGATCCCACGTTCCTAGTATATGGCATAATGCATGTCCACTTTTTCAGTTTTTAATTAACATTTCCGGTTTGTGGAACTCATAGTTTGGTCGGTTTTACAGATTGCATCTCGCCTTGCATCAATATACAGTTGAACATCACAAATTTAGATTCATTTGTAATAATAATAGCGTTATAGTAAGGGAAGGTTCTGAAATAGCAATAACGCAAAGTGGCAGAGATAAATCTAAAGCTTGAGTAAGCGAAGCTTTAAGTACAGCACTGAAATAGTAATAATGCAAAGTGGCATACAATAATTTAAAGCTTGAAGTAGCATGTTCCAAACTTGTGATGCTAGAGGTTTTGGTATAATGATAGTTGTATGTCCAGCATAAGCCATCAGCAATGGAAGGGTTGCAAAAGATGGAGAAGTATCCTGCATATTTGAAAATAATTAATATATGAACAAAAATTCACGCATAAACTTAATCAAACAATATGGGAAGTGCACTTACACTCTCCAAGGCATGTGAAGGACGTCATCTACAAATCATACCAAAATCATTTGGCAAAGAGATGCAATCTTCCTTGACGTCTCTCTGGATGACTACGTTTACCCGTTAGGCCGTTACACATATGCATCCAATAAATCACGAGCTCCCAATGACACCAAACCTCACAAACCTCCCAAATTCCTTGCATTAGATATGTCTTGCTCAATATTTTCCTTCCACAAAATTTCCGTTCCCACTATCGAAATGACTGCAACTAACTTTGTTGCGGTTCTTTTGACGACTCATACGTGCCATTTGATGGCCTGCGGCTCAGAAGTCCTCACAGCACGCTGTTGCCCGTTTACTTCGTCTCTGGGATTCCCGGAAACTTACAAAAGACGGTGCTCCTATACAGGCTTGGAAGCAGCTATAGATAGAAACCTAATCGGAATAGTGTTTAAAAAACAGGAGTGAAATGTTTTGAACGGTTTCATAGTTTGCAGAATAATTTAAGAGTTTCTTCCAGCTTTAGAGTAAGCTCAAATCCAATCCAGAGACGGGGACCAACGGATCCTCCATGACTGCTTGTAAGAGAATGGTGACGGGAATGAATGTCGGGGAGGGGAAAGGAAAAAAGTATTTAGGGATATAAGTTATATTTATTTTTTATTTTTCTTTTAACTTTTTTTTATAACAAAGTTAATTAAACAATTAAATTAATCAAAAAACACTTAATATTTCGAATTTAGAAGCTATAAACTGTATAATAGGATTTCAACTAATTGAAATCATATTTGGATAATTTTATTAACTAAAAGTATATATGGACAAATTGCTTTCCAATTAACTTATTGGACCAAATTTCTCCAAAAAAAAAAAATTGGTCTTGCTCATGACTTTAGTGATAAATTATTTTTTAATATAAAGACATCAATTGACAGCTACTAGAATGGTTGATAATAAATTTAGGCTGTTTTCTCAAATATTTATTATTAAAATACCTCGTCTTCGAAAAGCCGAAATGAATTTGAAAAATGCAGCTTTAAAATAAATTAAAAATAACAAATTCTACATCACGTAAATTATATCAGGCAATTCAAATTTATGTTACACCAACAATTTTAAGACACTTGAAAATTTGAGTTGGAGTTGCAAAGATAATGAAGTGGTACCTATATGTTAATCATGTCATATTTTGGTTTAGGACAAGGTTTTGAAACTTCAAACCGTCTTGAATGCAAACAGTATACAAAGTCCTGAATTTAAAAAAAAAAACATGATTTTATGAGCTAAGTGACTCGTATGATCATATCTCATAAGAAACAAAACAAAAAGGTAAAGAGAATTTGGAAAATAAGACAGATTGAGATAGGTCTGGCCACAAGTACTTGTTACTCGCAAATTACTCGCGACTCGCTCCGTTCAAGTTTACGGGTAACAAGTACTCGTTCTAAGCAAGGCGGGTAGTAAGGCGGGTAGTAAGGCAAAATTTTTGCTGCTCGCAAGTACGGGGCAAGTATCAAGTAACATTTTATTTTCCGATACTTGTCTCGTTCAAGCTTGCCTCACTATTTTTCCGATTTTATTTTTTAAAATTATGTTATTTTGGATGTTTTGAAACTTGGATAATTTTTATGCTGAGATTTTAAGTATTTACGTTGTTTTGTTTGAGTACTTGTTTAATAAATTAGCAAGTCGCAAGTCAATGCTTAATAAATTAGCAAATCGCAAGGTAAAGCTTAATATATTAGCAAGTCGCAAGGCAAAACTTAATAAATTAGCAAGTAGCTTGCGGATCGGCCAATTTTTGACAAGTACTCGTGACTGCAAGTATTCGTCCGTAGCAAAGCAAGTAACAAGACGACTTTTGTAAAAATTAAACGGGACAAGGCGGATCGCAAATATACCGAAAAGTCCGGGTACCCACCCCGCGCCTAGGCCTGAGATACTCTTTTCCCACTACACATTTCTTCACTTTTATCAATGTTTGATTAAAGTAATCTTATTTTTTAATATAATAAAGAGATAAATCTATAAAAGATCTACAGAAATTATGAAAAATACAAAAGTAAAGAACTACCCGTAAGAATATATTTACAACAAGTTATTGGAAAATTTGTATTCAGTTAATATTTTATTTTATGTTTTACAAAGTTTAGAATGCATTTTCTAAGTTCTATAATGCTTAGAATTCATATTATATGTTTTCTCTTATGATTTTTATGTTCATGTGGGCATCAAAGTTATAAAATCAACTTTTATTTCCAGTAAATAAATATAACATATGATATAATATATGAGACCTTAAGAGTATTATTTAACATATTAATTAATAATAGCTGTTATGTTAGGTTCAGCTGCAAGCGCATCTATTTGGTGCAAAAGCGAGGAATGTCTCTCTTGAGCAACTGTGTTCAGTATACACTTCAGTTTCTCTGTTCCAAGCTTTTCCTCAAGCATTCTCCACAAATCTGGAATATGCTGCTCATAAACAAATACATACCATAATAAGAAATCAAATGAATCACCAGAGGATAAATTCTCCAAACTATTTTGGTAGAGTTGATTTGGACAAGAAGAGAGCAACACTTACCTTTGTTAGCCATAGCACGTAGACAGCAGCATGCAGTGCTTGAGCTTGAAAATCTTCAAACTTGGTATCAGAAACAGTCATTGAAGATTTTAGAAGAAGGATCTCATTATCAATGAAGATGGCAATTTCTTCATTCTTGACGAGACTCTGTCTGGAATCGGATGAGTGATTGCGGCCGAAATACATTATCCAATTAAGAGAGAGGAACCTCCGGTGAAGCCATAGTGCCTGCAAGAAAAAGTGCAACAACTAAACATAAGTTTCGCCATCTCCATAGTACTGTGCCAACAACATGTTTACAAAAAACTATCTTTGTCCTTCAAACCACTCCCACCAAGAAAACTTGTCTACTTGGGTTGTAAAACTATTAAATACAGATAAGGTGGTTGAACAATCGTAGATGATAAAGTTGATACCCAAAAGCTAGAAAACAAGTTGTCCGAGTCAAGAGAATTGTAGGATAACTGAAAGCTTTTACAACAATACAATAAAGATTTGGTGCTCATCTCTGCGTTAATTGTATTTTCGAAGACCACAAAACAAATGATCATACCTCTCGTCCCAAGTAACGTTCGACCAACTCTTTGTTCCAATCAAGCTCTTCCTGTCACATTATCGGAAAGAGGATTTAAGAGCCATTCTCATTCTCAGCAGAAATGAAAAATAAGATACGCACATCAAAATAGTTATGGCAGGATGACTAGTAAGGAAGACAAAGCGTACCATCCAGATCTTATGTGCCTCAGCTTTATCATAAGCGTTGCTTCCTTCCACATTATGTGCCTCCAAAACCTTCATCATCAGCCGCTGGAGATTAATGAAAAACGAAAACTTGTTGTCAGCTGCATGGGAAACTTTACTAGACTGAATGTAGAATGTTAGTTGTGTACTTCAACACTTCCAAGACCTAACAGAATTTGCATCAAGTTGGTGACCGCATCGTTACTAGATTGATATGTATACTCTAGCTTTACCACGGTTGCATCAATTACAATTATGCGGCTCTTACTCTTCGATAATGGAAGCAAGAACTATCGGCTACATGCAGCCCAGCCCACTTTTTAGATTTGTTCAACTCTTGTATCACCTAAAACAAACATGAAACAATACATATCATGTAATCAGAATCACAGATTAGAGAAACGTATGGTGTATCTTAAACCATATGAAAACTTTTGGCAAGTTAAGATAACAAAAGTATCTCATTTAATGAAATCAGAGAAAGGTTAGAAATTTCAGGGAATCGGACCATGCGAATTTTCAACAGTCAGATAACAAGTTCAGACCATATGTTCTGGAAATCAGAAGGAACAGAGTTACAAGAGTATGATTTACCTGCTCGGTTGTCATGTAGGAAACCAACCAGCAACGGTGATACCATGCACGATAGTTCATCTTTGATCTCTGCAAAAGCCGTGTTATTGATTAGGATCTGGTAACTATAAGGAACAGAATAAAGTGCTTGTGTCATATTAGTAGAACTTGCAAAGAGAGATGGACTTTGAAGATCAACAGAATTAAAACTTGGGTGACTAACCATTTATATTCAAAATATGATAGCAAAATTATGAAGATTAGGAGAAACTAATGTTTATTTCATGATGAACCTTCACAATATATAAATAAAATCTAGAATTGGTCTAAACCTCGCCTATTGATTCCACTAGCTCAGACTCTTTGGTGATAATCTCTCGTAGTGTGGAAAATCTCCGAGAAATCATCTTAATTATCCACCTTCTGTTACAATAAAAACCAAAATACTCTGAGAAACACCGGTTCTAATGGATAGGGTTTTTTTCCTTCACTAGTTGTGATGACATAAAGGACGTATCTAATCTGAACAACAACAAAAAAGACGAGTAACAGAAGAGTCATAAAAGACCGACCTATGGCTCCATGTTGGCTCACTCTTTGGACAATTTGAAAGAATGAGCCTAGAAAGATGAAGCTCTTCGGTGAATGCTTCCCAGGGTTGATTCTGTTTCGACAAGATCAACTTCCTACGGCCAAGATGAGGGTAAGATAAAGAAGCAAAACATTAGGAAACAAATCAAACTAACTTCAATTATAAGTACCTGGCGTTCCATGCAGTTCCAAAGTCTGAGCTTAACAGTAAAATAGCTTGGCTATGCTTCTTGACTTTAATCTCAAGAGTAGGAAGGGAACAAGAGACCCCAGATGAGGAGATGTTTTTGGTTGGGGACTCACCAGATACGTTTTCATGGCACTTGTACTCCTTAAGTGTAGTCAGAAAAGCATGCTTTGCAGCTTTACATAATTGAATAAGTATATCGGTTGATATTCCCAATTTATGATCTTGATTCCAGAAACTTGTTGAGGTTTCGTTTTGATACACACTGGAGGATCCTGCTTCTCTATCCAGCATTGTGAACTGTGATGGGTGAATAAACCCAACTTCATCACTTAATTCAGAGAGAGAAAAAAAAAAGTAAGAGGAAGCATAATAGAAAGAGAGTTGTAGATATATGTATTGTCATGTGAATGTAGTGAGCGTTGTATGAAATCTAAAATCCCTATACCCAATTACCACTATGGTCAACAAGAAATTAATGAAACGAACATTCTCTGATCATAACTTGAACATCTACTACTTTTAGCTGTTATAAAAAAGTAGGAACTTAGAAGGAAAAGCATATAAAAAACTTAAGTGTAAGAGGAAGAAGCCAATTCAATCCCCAGCATTGCTATATCATAGGAAATCTACAAAAAGAATCAAATAGGAGAACATTTTATACTCACATGAGAGGGTCAGATTCAAGAACATGCTCGAACTCATTCAACAAGTCGAAGCAATCTTCAGAACATGATCCTTGTCCCATTTTCCGTCCTTGGACCTGCTCAGAAACTCTAGAACTCCCCCGCTTGCACTTTCGATATCTGAAAAAAAAAAAAGCATTTTGACATTTCAAACAAATAAGCATAATAACCCAAACGATATGGCTATTGTGTGTTTGTACCTCTGCTCCTTCCCTTGCTCAAGTCACCACACGCGTCACTGTATGAAAAAATGACCTTCAACACTCTCTGAAATGGCAGAGTAGAACTGGTTTTAATTAGCTTATTGTGGGCATGTAACACTGTAAATGACTCTAATTAACACAACATCGCAATAGGTAATCACAAGGTATCACTAAATCAAACACTTTATGCTTCCCTAAGCATAAAAAGGAAGAAAAGAAAATGCAGCTACAGAGTAAAATCAAGTCAGATCCTTTAACGAAACAGATCAGAGCTCATCTCAGATATATATCAAAAGACATATTGATTATAAAATTCGGTCACAACCCCAATTCCCAATTAATTACGATTTCAGTTTTCAAGACACAAAGCCACACAATCGACGATACTTTCAATCAACTCTAACTAAACCACCCAAAAAGGAAGAATTTTAGAAAAGTAAATATGAAACTAAGGAAACCCAAGAAGTAATCTTCAATCGCCAGAAACTGTACGGTCGAAATGTTGTTGCCTTCAAATGTAAATCGAGGAAACCGAAGTCAAATCACAAAACATACCTTTAGTTGTTCTGAAATTCTCTCAATTTCACTTGCACTCTAGTTTCGAACAATCACCAGAGAAACAAAGAAGAATCTGTGTAGAGCGAGAGAGAGAGAGAGAGGAGGAGAAGAGAAAATGGAGGCTCTGCGTTTACAGTGGCGATCTCTTTTTTTTGTTTTTTGTTCTTTTCGCTTTAAGTTTTTATATTTCTTCTTCAGTCCTTGGACTTTCTCTAGGCTTCGGTTTACAATTCTCATTTTTAAATATTATTAGTCAAAAGGAATATTTTCGAATTCGGCCCGTTTACAGCCATGTTGTTTATATCATAGCTATTCAAGATTGTCTGAAAAGAAAGAAAGGTAGAAAGAAGAAACACATTGTTCGATTTCTTCGAGTTTCACTGTATGCTCACCTTTATACTTATTTGAATATTGCTAACAGTTGCAAATATCATCAGCTTAACTATAGTAAAGAGGTGGGATGCTTTGTTCGTGTCTGAAGAAGTTCTCTGGATCAACCTTTGTTTTAATCTTCACCAATCTTTCGAAATTGCCTTTGAAGTACTTTTCTCCCCAGATTTGAGCTTGTTTGAAGCTTGTCTTTGAGTTGTTGTTGTTGTTCCGTCCCAGGTCTAGATCTCTGTAGTTCACATATGATTGTCTTGGGTTGCTTGAGACATACGGCGTCATGAAACTGTAAAGATCTCTGATCCATTTGATACGTCTGTCTGGTCTCTTCTCGGTGTCTGACCAGCTCCTGAAATATTGAATCATGAAGATGGTTCCTCTCCTATGCGGAAACGGGATCTCAGACTCAGTGATTTTATCCATCATTCCACCGTAAGGAGTCCATAGTATTGCCGCTGCGTCTTCTTCAAGTAACTTCTTGGTCATTCCTTTGAGCCCTGAAACTGGAATGGGTTCTTTAGCGAAATCCGATTTCCCTTTGAAGTAAACTTCTCCGAAAGGTGACTTCGCTTGAAGCAAAACCTCAGGACGAGGAAGAGTGCTTGTCTGGAATCCAGAGTTGTAAACAATCGATTCGATCCAGCTCATCTCTACACAATCCCCTTGAGTTAGCCCTAGTTCTGGGAAATCCCTCAGCATTACCTCCATCAAGTTGCCTTTCTCGCCAAGAAACTGACCTATGTATGACATCGCCACAGTCTTATTCCCATTGTTTCCAGATATGGTGAAGAACACGCGTAAGAAGAGCTCTTCAACAAGTTTGTCCGCAACTTGTTGCCACTTTGAAACAATCTTGAATCCTGCGTCTTGTTGTAATGTTTTGGTGACGGTGAAGACGGTTACGTTTTTAGGAACAGGAACAAGCTTGATCTTCCATGATAGGATTATCCCGAAACTCCCTCCAGCGCCTCCTCTAATCGCCCAAAATAGATCCTCTCCCATCGCGGTTCTGTTGAGTAACTTGCCATTAGCATCAACGATCATTGCGTCTAGAACATTATCTGCAGCGAGACCATACTTCCTCATCAAGGAACCATATCCACCGCCTGTTATATGCCCACCTGTGCCTAAGCTCGGGTACACACCTGCAGGACATCCATGAATCTTACTCTTCTCTGCAATTCTATAGTCCACAAAACCAAATCTTGTGTTATTCATGTCGTTATTTCCCAAAAAACTCATTAATCAAACATGGTATTTACTATTTAGAGAACAGTTTGAAAATATATACATCGTTCACCTTCTGTTTAATTAAGTTTTTTGTATTTTCTTTTTTTTATTAGAAACGTTATATAATTTGTTAAAAATTCATATCTGAAATAAAATATCTTTTAAAAAAAAATCCAATGTGAAATTGACTATCAAATAGCACCATGTTTTTAAAAGTTCATTGAACGAATCACACAAGATTTTGATAATAGTTTTTAAATTAGGTAGTAATCCAATAGCACAAGCATTTTTATTAGATTGGATTTTCAAATCAATCAACATCACTCAGTATATTATAAATGTGATATTTGTATATAAAAAAATGCCATATGTAAAGTAAAACGCATGTATTACTTATATTACCTGTAGTAAAGTTCACCAATTGTAGCACCAGCTTGAACCCAAACACTATTGTCTTCGATGTCAACATCGATCTGTCTCAATTTCGACATATCAATAATTATAAAAAATGTTTCAATCCGTGAAACGTAAGAAACACCTTCGTAATCGTGACCGCCACTTCTAACACGGAGATGAATTCGGAGTTTCTTGGAACAAATGACGGAAGCTTGGACGTGAGATTCGTGAACCGGTTTGAATATGAATCCCGGTTTGGGCGTTGACTTTGTCAAGTATCGTTGATTTTGAGCCGTCGATTTGAGGACTTCGTTGAAGATCGAGGCGTTTCTTTCAGGGGTGAAGAACGTTTCGTCGAGTGGAAAATCGACGTTTGTGTTTTGGTGGAGACATTTTATGAAGTTGTCTTGTAGAGAGGTTGAAGAAGTGGGTGTGATTGTGTAGAAAGAGAAACATAGAGCTAAGAACGAAATACGAGAAATTGCAGGGAGTGGTTTTGAAATTCCCATTCCTGCAGTATATGCAAGAGAGAAGCTAAACACAAAAATGGATGTCTATTGTCTTTGCTTTTGTCAATGACAAGTTTTTGCTCATATTTATACTTCGATAACATAAGATCAATTAAAATTAGTGATTATGTTTATATTTAAAGATGGCGTAGTCACGATTGTCAAAAGATTTTGCAGTTAGGTGTACATTTATTTGATTTCTCAGCACATGGCAAACGTTTCTTTGCGACGTGACAGCCTCTTTTTTCTTTTCGGGCAGCCATATTAATTAAATTTAGGAAATCAATTTACAACGAGGGCCTGTTTGGCTATAGAGTCAGCTATAGAATATAGAGTCAGCACTTCAATAGCTGTGATGAGCTGTGACGAGTCTGATTGAATAATCATATATTTAAATAGGATTTGTTGACGTGAAACAAAGTACCACACAGGCATGACTTTATATTATCAGCTCGAACATTTTTGAAATACAGAAGAACCATTGCTTGAATTTCTTCTAGTTAATAATGTTTATTTGCATGTTCTTAAAG
>OVBB01000680.1:1387-19671 GCA_900406415.1 Isatis lusitanica
GTTGAGATGTCACATCTATGCAGTTGAGCGGAATCACCAGGCACGTGTATACGTACAAATAAATTTCGTATCTACGTATGTCCGATTTCCTTAAATGTACAAACACATAACCGGTTTTCTTGGTTTGCATTAATTGTTTATACGATTAAAAGTTCAATCGGAGCCTACATGTCAGATTGATATATCGTGTCGTCGGTTGAAACTCACAATCATAAAGCCTACTAATCTCCTCCTCAACCTTGTATGCATCGTCTGGTATACTAAACAAACCGGACTATATACCAAACCGATGAGAGACAAGTATCTTAATATAGCTTGACATCTCCTATATAAATTTTGTATTGCCTTTTAAGTTATAGAAGATTGGTAACCAAATTTTTAAAAATGGATATAACCTGGATGGGTTGGTTTATAGGTTTAGACGAAATCCAATTGATTCGATTTATCTGGCTGAGCACTTCAGTTGGGAACATTGGTGCCGTCCACCGGTTCTGCATGGCCCTTTTAGCATCAACAACCTACAAAACCGGACCAACAATNACAAGGCTTTCAGCATTTATTATTGCTTGTCCGGACCAGAATTTTGTGGAGTATATGTCTGTGTTGTGCCTATACATTAGATACACGTACATTACAATTACATACACGACAGGCGACACACACATGTGAAGAGTGTAGTATATATACACACATCTCGATGCAAAGAAAAAAACATCTTCTGAGTTTTCTTTTGTTAACCAAAATATACCCCCAAAAAATGTATTGTCTACAAGTTGCAGCTTATCACTTGTTCTTCAACGCATCTCGGTTATGTTATCTTCTTGCTCTGATTGTCTTTGTCTCTCTCAGGTTCTTTTCTATTTTCCATAATATCTCGATAGTGAATCACGTTGGCGACTCCAGAAGGGCGTCGTTTCTGGAAATTACTGATACACAACAAGCTCAGGGAGATTTGAATGTAACTTTCTCTGGTGTTTTCTTTGGATATTGCTGATAAGGTTTTCTAGTTAGTTGTGTATTGTTTATGTACGTATATATATATATGTAAGATGACTCTAGTCTCTGATTTTTCTTTAATTCATCTTTGATCTTTTTTATCTTCAGTTCGAGTGGAGGTTTGTCGTATAGTAGCTATGCCGTCGCCTGTTAATGTAGCTTATAATTGCGTTAGTTTTAGGACCAAAAAGAAAAGATTTAATTCGGTTTAATGGCGTAACTATACACAATTATTTATTCATAGTTAATTAGTCCACGGCAGTCTATTGCACTAGTAATATAATGCTAACCAATAAATGCGTATTAAAGGTATCAGCAAGTTCGATCCTACATAGACCTGTTTAATAGGTACGGTCAATTTGTTTTCCATATTCCAAAAAAACTAGCCGCAAATTCTCGATCCACCAAAGTTTTGGTCCTAATCAGATACTACTTTAAACAAAAAAAAATTTATAATACTCAAATTTGTATCATCGTTAGTTAATCTTAATCATGTGTAAAGTATTTTCAATCAATTATGAAACTAGCTAATACAATATAAACAAATATGGCCTAGTTTAAAATATGTTGGGCGTTCTTTGTAAAGGCCCAAACTAAATCAAGGCCCGAACCGACAGGCCCCACGTGTTTATCATTAAGTTCTAATTCATTTTGTAAGTCAAATTTAAGAAATTAATCAGCTTGTATGTGTATATTAGTATAATTGCTCCGTACTGAGGTAAGAGAAAGAAGGACAGGCAGTGAGTTNCGTGTATTGTTTATGTACGTATATATATATGTAAGATGACTCTAGTCTCTGATTTTTCTTTAATTCATCTTTGATCTTTTTTTATCTTCAGTTCGAGTGGAGGTTTGTCGTATAGTAGTTATGCCGTCGTGTGTTAATGTAGCTTATAATTGCGTTAGGTTTAGGACCAATAGAAAATATTTAATTCGGTTTAATGGCGTAACTATATACAATTATGTATTCATAGTAATTAGTCCACGGCAGTCTATTGCAATAATATAATGCTAACCAATAAATGCCTATTAAAGGTATCAGCAAGTTCGATCCTACGTAGACGGTAGACCTGTTTAATAGGTACGGTCAATTTGTTTTCCATATTCCAAAAAAGACTAGCCGCAAATTTTCGATCCACCAATTGTTTTGGTCCTAATCAGATAAGTATTTCCAATCATATACGAAACTAGCTAATACACTATAAACAAATACGAAACTATGGCCTAGTTTAAAATATGTTGGGCGTTCTTTGTAAAGGCCCAAACTAAATCAAATTATGTCGGGCCGAACCGACAGGCCCCACGTGTTTATCATTAAGTTCTAATTCATTTTGTAAATCAAATTTAAGAAATTAATCAGCTTGTATGTGTATATAGTATAATTGCTCCGTACTGAGGTAAGAGAAAGAAGGACAGGCAGTGAGTTGGTGGGTCACACTCTGTATGAATAAATGACCGTACAACCAAACCCACCTGCCACTCTTTAAATACCTTTAATGACACGTCATTCAAATACAAACAGAATTCTCTATTTAATTTTGATTTTTAATAAACTTGTCTTTCCAATTTCCATCTTTCAATTGAAAAATTTGAACCCATCCATCCACTTTCTTAAAAAGTCGATTAATATTGTAACAGTTGAAAAGTCGTAATGAGAAATATGTAGCATATAGAATCATTAAACATGTCCTTTTTACTAGTATGTTTTNAACAAACAGAATTCTCTATTTAATTTTTTGATTTTTAACAATCTTGTCTTTCCAATTTCCATGTTTCAATTGAAAAATTTGAACCCATCCATCCACTTTCTTAAAAAGTCGACTAATATTGAAACAGTTGAAAAGTCGTAATGAGAAAATATGTAGCATATAGAATCATTAAACATGTCCTTTTTACTAGTATGTTTTGTTTTTTCTGTAAACATTGCCGTTAAGTTAATGGAACATTCAATTAAAGAACAAAATTAGTAATAATATCTAGAACGCAAAGGGACAAGAGTGTCGTGAACAACTTGTCTAGTGACTCCGAATTTGGCCGATGTTTTGTTTACGCCTCGATGTCTTTTATAATAAGCTCTTTATTTGATTGTAACTGTTGAGTTTCTTTTTCTTCGGAGGAAATTGTATGTTTGATACATGCGAATGACNCCGAATTTGGCCGATGTTTTGTTTACGCCTCGATGTCTTTTATAATAAGCTCTTTATTTGATTGTAACTATTTGAGTTTCTTTTTCTTCGGAGGAAATTGTATGTTTGATACATGCGAATGACGTTTGGCAGACAGGAATTAGTATTGTAAATATCTAAACGAACAATACATATTTGAAATGTTGAGGAGACTTAAACTTTGTCGGCCAAACAAAACAACAAATATTTAATATGAAAAGATATCATAAAACAGAAAAACTTGAAAAAAAATATATATATCATAACAATACAGATTATCGACAAAAAGGAAGAGCCAGATTTTCTCGATCCAAAATTCATTTGTGTAGTATTCTGTTTGACTTATTGGTCTTTGTAGGCTTAGAGAACGCTGTACTGAAACTATCCGCGTAGATTTCATCCAACCATCATCAATTGATTGACCACTTGAATAAGAAACAAAAACCCAAATTATAGTAATATTTTTATTTATATACTGAAGGTTACTAGTAATACACTAATACTAAACCACCAACCTCATAAATGAGAGGTCTAAAACGTTTCCTGTTTCTTTCACATTTGACCATGATGATGTACGAACAACTTGTTAAATCATACTCGAATCTAATGTTAACCAAAATCACGGACTATTTCGCTTAGTTGGTCTAAAACTCGATAGCTCAAATGTATAATCTAATTACTAGTATTAATATACATGATGACATAAAATAATCAGAATATGTTCAAAAGATGGAGGTTTACCATCAAAGACTTGTATAGTATATTATAATTGGCAGTTTATATTACACTAGCACAAAATTAGCAAAACGATTACGTGAATTCGGAGTTTCTGCGACATAAGTTACTGTGTTGATTTTGTATGGTTCTAATATTGAAATAGCTTAGATTTTAATAAATAAAAAAATACTCTGAAGTTCAAGTTCTAATTCNATACATGATGACATAAAATAATCAGAATATGTTCAAAAGATGGAGGTTTACGTACCATCAAAGACTTGTATAGTATATTATAATTGGCAGTTTATATTACACTAGCACAAAATTAATTAGCAAAACGATTACGTGACTTCGGAGTTTCTGCGACATAAGTTACTGTGTTGATTTTGCATGGTTCTAATATTGAAATAGTTGGCTTTTACAAAAGTAGCTTAGATTTTAATAAATAAAAAAATACTCTGAAGTTCAAGTTCTAATTCTAAGGGAACACAAAACTACTGTCCACAAAATTAAAAGTTAGAAAATTGGTGTATTTTAAAAATTGAAGTATTCAGCATATTGCATACAGTATTCACCTTTATCCATTTGTTCAATTATGGTTAAAAATTTCCTGGGTATTTGTAATTTATCAAAGCTTTAAATTGATATAGATTTGTTTANGTTTAAAATTGAAGTATTCAGCATATTGTCATACAGTATTCACCTTTATCCATTTGTTCAATTATGGTTAAAAAATTCCTGGGTATTTGTAATTTATCAAAGCTTTAAATTGATATAGATTTGTTTAATTTATTAGCAAATAAATCAGTAATTAAATTAGATTTTGATGGCAGTTAAATTCAGTGAGGGTGTACCTGGCAAGTACCGCCTATGTACTCTCTCCCTGATGCTCTCGTCATAATCTTTCCATGTCTTCTTTTCTCTCTCTATATATAATCCTTCCTTTTGTCACACACACACTCTCTCTCTAGTTTTGAATTTTATCTCTCTTCAAAACCGCCGGAGAAAACAAAAAATAGAAAAAAAATGAAGCATCTGATCCGCCGCCTCTCTCGCGTCGCCGACTCATCCTNACACACACACTCTCTCTCTAGTTTTGAATTTTATCTCTCTTCAAAACCGCCGGAGAAAACAAAAAATAGAAAAAAATGAAGCATCTGATCCGCCGCCTCTCTCGCGTCGCCGACTCATCCTCCGAGTTCTCCCTCCGCAGATCTACCTCCTCCTTCCGCCCCCGCCGCGGCCATCATCGTCTCCACGCGCAGCCGCCGTGGTCGATTTGCCCGGCGAGGCGAGTCAACACCGTCCCCGCGGGTCACGTCCCCGTCTACGTCGGCGAAGAGATGGAGAGGTTCGCGGTGAGCGCGGAGCTCCTGAACCACCCGGTCTTCGTCGGACTGCTCAACAGATCCGCGCAGGAATACGGTTACGCTCAGAAGGGAGTACTCCACATCCCCTGCCACGTCATCGTGTTCGAGCGCGTGGTGGAAACGCTCCGGTTGGGATTCAGTGAGTCCGGCGACCTCCAAGAGCTCGTCGCGTCGTTGCTCTCCGGCGATGAGCTGATACCTGGAACTACAGAGTAGCTCTCACAAGAATCCAATCGGCCAAAGATATTTTCTCAAGAATTTTTTTTTTTTTTTTTAATTCCGTCGTCAGTTTCTCGGTTTTTGTAAATATATATACAAGTTCTTTTTTTTTCTTCTTCTTCTTTTTCCTAGATTAATCGATTCTTGTCAACATCTGTCTTCAGAATTTTCTTTAAAAATTAAAACGAATCTTCAGATCTCCGACGACTCTGTAAATGAAACGCCTCTGCTTTTTTTGGCCGCCAATTAAAGTAAACAAGAAGAACATTGAAAAAAAACAAGAGAAAACCAAAGAAACGTGCGTCCCATACGTTTCATGTACCGTTTGGTTTAACAATCAAATTAACTCAATTTCCAAATTGCACGTTTCGGGTTGTATAAGTCGCAAGTGTGTTCAACCTTTACCAAGAAACGTACGAGTTGCTGCATTTATGGAATTCGACGGCAAACTAGAATCCCAATTCTTAATTCAAACATGTATCAGACAATTCTTAAGTAAGACGATTCAACTATATATAAGGTTTGGTCTAGTAAGTAAACTTGCAACTCTTATTGTTTTATTTTTGGTTGAAAATCTGCTAATAGAGTTATACAAATAATATATTTCTGCAATCACCAAAAAAATGAAGATAATATTCTGAGAACCATAAGAGGATGGAATGGTAATTTCTGGACAAGCGCTGGGTTAGATTCGTCATTTATGGAGGAGTATGGATATGTGTGCACCGTACGGTACCCTTCGGATAAAGTACAAGAGTTGTAAGAAACGTCCGAGTTGCAGTGCAAACTATTTTTTTAGAGAAAGATCCTCAAAGAATAATGTTATACTATTATTTTTTTACATATATAATTGCAGGTCGACGAACACTTTATTTTTTGACACATTTTTGTTTTTGCTTACGTTTTAGAAATACTTATTTTATGTTTTTGTAAGACTTCTATAAGAAAATCATGAACTCCTTTTTTTTCGCTTTGTTACAATTGTAAATGCGTTGCCAATGGAAAAAAAAAGGGAAATGCTGTCGATACTTTACTTGCCTTTTCTTTTAGACTACAATTAACATAACTAAACCTTAGATTTTAAAAAATGTGGCTGTAGATAGACAACACCAATAGATTATCGATGAGAAGCTTATCAGTTGCATCTAATTAACAACAGGGAGAAACGTATTTTGGTTTTAGGTCATACGGTCAAAACTACAAATTCATTTTATAGGTTTGTTTCCGATTCCATATAACCTAACCTTTTGGCTATTTACCACCGAAAGTTTCGAATTATTAATGTAAACGCCACTACGTATGAGTGGATAATCCACTACTACTATCACAAGTCACAACGTACATTTGTATATCCTAATAAATCACCGTCAACAGAAAAATAAGAGAATTTCTCAAATTATTTTTTATCATTCACTTTACATATGTAAATTATGATAAAATATATACAAAAATGTCGTTGAAAGTAAACTCAAATTAAGCTCGTATAACACAGCTAGAGCTATAAAACAGGGTGTACAAACAGTAGAGTTCGAGATGAACAACTACATGGATCAGAAATGTACGGTGTGGGACCTTTTTACTTATTGTTTTTGGGTATTGTACGGTGTTGGACTACTTGCCGGAATGTTGAGATCTACAATTCTTTTAGAAAAATACCCATAAATCAGCAAAATTCAGTGACGCGGCCATCAACAATTGGCTAGAAGGTTTGATTTGGCAAATCTATGGCACATGTGTTGCTTCATCTCGTACGATGTTAGGGAAACTTAAGTAAGAGCCAACTAGTTCGCATAAAGTAAAACCCAACCACAGCTGGCATTCTTATAATCCGTACAGCAACTATTGTCTGTATGTACACTTGTTACTTGTTAGAATACTAAAATACTAGTGTGTATATAACACGAGCACACATAAAAACAGAAACGGCATGTCATCCCTTTCTTTTAGATGGATCATCACTACTTTTGTAAGCTAATTTCGGAGAAATAAAAACAGAAACGGCATGTCATCCCTTTCTTGACACTTCAACGATGTCATTTATCCACAAAATGGCTGAGCCGTAAGCGTCTGCTTTATTATGTTACTGAGACCTCAGACCAAGTCTCAAAGTTGAATCTGATGATATGTAAACAATAGCTAGAAGATAATCAATTCCAAGTATCTCCGAATGGCACAGCAAATGAGAAAAAATGATTTATTACTATTAAACCGAGAGGCTACGTTTTACAATCATCTGAACCTGGAAAAGACCGCCTGTATATTACCTACTATGATATGTTAGTCTTGAAATTATAAGTATCTAGACGCTTTTCTTCTTTATCAACCAGCAAATTTAAGAAAACTAAACTTTCTGTAGATCTTGAGGAGGCAACCTCCAAGCTAGTTTTTCGCTTGTTGAATCTGCTGGAGAAGTGCTGCTGCTAGCTGCAGCGTTGCTTGGAGACGCTTTTGTGGATTAGCCTCGTTTTCTTCTTCTTCTTGGATGTTGCTGCTACTTTGTAGCTGTACATTTTGAAATCCTGGAGGTATGCTTGGTGTCTGCACGTGTTGCAAATGCTGGAAACTTGCTCGACCCTCTGGTGCATATCTGTCAGGCTGATTTGATGTGTTGTCTACCTGCTTTTGCTGTCTTGACATAGAGGAAGCTAAATGCGTAAGCTCTTCAGGCTGAAACCCTGATGGGGTTTCTGTTTCACGAAAACGACTTGGATCTGCATTTTGCTGCTTCCCTGGAACAAACCCGCTATGCTCTTGAAGATCCATCGAAGGTTGCATCTGCGAGCTTCTGGTGTTGGCAACCGACGCATCACGAGGTGGCCAGTCCAATCCAGAATACCGACCGTGCCTGCTCTCAATGTATGGATCCATAGGTGAATGTTGAACGTCCCGCGCAGCACTACGCAAAAATGCACTTGGACCCGGATTACGTTGGTTTCCAACATCAGGAAAAGCTCCACTATCCTCTGAATATGGTGTTTCACCATAACTGGTTAGCAAGTCCGGACCTTTTCTCTCACCTTGCTGCTGAACAGGCCCATATCCAGAACTCCCGTATTCTAGCCGTAGAATAACCCCAGAGATGCTTAGTTTCCCAGGAACTTTAAGTACTTTCTCGGAGAAATCAGATGGAGGCACAAGGAATAACGTTGTTGTGTCATCCAATTTAGAAACAGCTGCCCGTTGCTTCTCCTCCAGATAATGCATAAATTCGTTATAAAACACAATATCAGCATCGCTTCCAGGGACGAAGAAAACCACCCACGCTTGAGATGACTGGTAGTAATGCTTCGCCAGCATGTCTAAACCAGTTCGTGCCGTGCAATCTAAAAACTCAGGCCTGCATTTACATCCATAAACCGAATCATTAACAAATTTCATCGGAAGTCTAAGAAATATAGACAAAAAGATTGACCGACAACTTGGCTCACTCAACTGCATGATTGAAGGAACTGAAACAAGAAATACAGACAAGAAAGATTTAGAAACAACTTACAGCATCATGTCCATCACTTTTCCCACAGGAAAACATTTAGCACGACAAATAGGATTTCCTCCCTTTGCAATAGTCCCTTCCCAGTTCCAGTCCTTGAGTGATGGCCGATCCGGTTCAAGTGTATACCGTTTCCCTTCAGGCCGAGAAAAAGCTCCCATAAACTCGTCACGTGGTTCACGAAAGCTACTCTTTTCCCCGTTCCTTATAGCCAGATTCAACGGCTTCTCAACCGTTGGCTTGTATCTTAGCTGTCCAGCCTCATAGTTACGGTCGAAGGCATCTTTTGGGGAAAAATCAGCAGATGCCCTTGAAAAAGGGCGTCTTTCTTGCTCCACACCAGAAATCAGATGCCCTGGGAGCTGTCTCTCAGGCTGCACGGATCTTGTCTTCAGTCTCTTGGTTTCCTGATAGTAGTAATCTTCTTCAGGTAAACCCCATGGCTCTTCATGCACCGAACTCCTTGAAGGGAACCTGTGAGGATCATCACGGAATGTGGAACCCATTCTCCTAGGACTATCATGATATTCATGCATATCCTGAGGAAATTTATGTGGAGACCTCGACCTCGACCTTCTATATGCAGGGCCTCCATCGTATTCATTCCTCGACGCTCCTTTCCTGCTAAACATGTAATCTTCAGACTCTTCCAAATCCCTATCTGCTATGTAATGTGGATCTCTCACACTGGAAATTCTGCTGACGCTTCCATAATTTCTATCCTGGAAGTAACGTTCTGAAGATCCCAGTCGATCAACAGATCTGTAAGGCGGAGAGAGTGATCGACCGGACGGACCCCTTCCACTGCTAGATGAGGAAGGTTCACTCTTTGCGAAAGAAATATGCACTCGAGGATTGCCAAATAATTTGCCCTGGAGAGTTTCTTTTGCCTCACAAGCTGCCTTTAGATTCCGGAATTGAACAAATGCATAACTACGACCAGGGAATATCGTGACCTTCGTAACATCTCCGAACGGAGAAAAGACCTTCCTCAAGAGCGCTTCATCTACTTTCAACGAAGCCGGGAATCCTATATATAGTACCTCACTGGGTTCGGCATCTCTATCACTCATTTTCGATTTGCTATATGTGTCTGGGCTCTCATAACGCATTCTGGAGTCCTTTTGGACAAATGGTGACCCTCTCGCTGCAGACCGCTGTTCATCATGACGATATATATCTTCTGTGCGTGATGAGGACTTATCCTGCGATAAACAGTATTACGAAGTTAGAAGTATTAACCAATGCCCTATTTCGCTGCATGATCATTGGCTTCAGTGCCGACTCTTTTGTGATCCATCTAAAGAGGTACTGACCGGAATAGCTAGCATAAGTGGTAAAGAAACAACATAAACCTATCTATATAGCGACCCACTATATCCTCCAGGATAAAGTCGATATGATACGCTGCTTTTGCCCATACATGAATAATACCCTCCGTCACGAGCATGCAGAAAGAAATGTAAGATCAAAGGTAGAACCTGAAACAGGTTGTTGCTTGATGCTCTCCTGAATATACCAGTACATACTTTTATGCTAAAATGATAGCATAGGTATCACTGGTATAAATTTAAAACATGAAAACTAAAACACTAAAAAAATTTCTTTTGAAAAACACTGGCAAACATGATACTAAAAGAAACGTCGAAATCCATGTTTTAAACAATAAGAATGAACATATTTCAACAATGCTGATGGCGATTTAATAGGCTCTAAATGCAAACCTAATCAGAAGGAAATTCCAGTAATGTGTGTGCTGCAATTAACTACCTAGATAGCTATGCAACTAGTATCATCACGTAAACAATAACTACGATCCAGTTACAACATTCTTAATATCCATAAAATATTTAAATTCTCAGTTCAGGGATATAACTCGCAGCTAACACCATTGTGCAGCAGAAACGACACTTATACGGTTCTACCTCGCAGTAAGGAAAAGTTACTTTGCATTACTATCTACGATACAGTAGATACCATGTTTTAATCAAATTCATGGAAATACTTGAGCATCTAGTTATCAGGTAGTATAACTCTTCGTATGGAAAGAGCTGCCTATGGCGATCAATATGGAAGTTTTTAGACAATACGCCAGAAATGTAACTCCTCAATTTTTCTAATATGAAGGCACTGCAATAATTCAAGATTAAAGCATCTCCAGAAACAAACAGCAAACTTAAGACGTTTGGCCATGTAAGTTTCTTGCGTCATGTGGAAGGCAATGAAACTTATGATCAATTTTACTGGCTTGGTGCTAGTCTGGAATTGGTAAGTATGGAGGCAAATGCTGCTTTAAGCACTTTAAAAGCATGTGTCTGTTTGCATTGGCAAATTATGAAACATGGTGAAGATGAGCTTTACTTCAGGGCGTATCCACTTGGGGGGTCAACTAACAAGTTCATATTATTTGTCAATTAAATTCCGAATGCTTCTCTACATAATGGCTGAGTGCCTGTATTCTGAATGATAAAGGTGAATGCTTGTGAGGTTACACCTGGATGCTTTTGGATGTGGAAACATATATGTGATGATAGAGATGGCCCGGATATGGTTTCAAAAGATAGCGATACTAAGTTTCCATCTATGGAAACATAACTATCAGTCAGTGTAACTACTGAACTTTCACATATAATGTGAAAGAAACTTGTTGTAATAATAAAAGGCCTGCTAAAACCTGATCTATATAGCAGAGTGTGAGGCTTATAAAGGTGAGCCACCTCCAATGATATAGCTGAATGCCTTTGTTTGCTTTGCTCATTGCTAAGTTATCTGAAGTTAGACGAGGATTAAGTATCATCCGAGTTTGACAAAGCAGCCTAATACCAATGGAGATAGTTATTGAAGTAATTTTCTGTGACATTGAATTCCTAAACCAAGCATTCCCTATTTGTAGTGGTAAATTTAGGGAATGCAACTTGAAGGTCTTAAAAAGCCTGCTAAAAACCTAATCTACATAGCAGAGTGCGAGTGCGAGGCTTACAAAGGTGAGCCCCCTCTCCAATGATATAGCTGAGTGAGTGCCTGTGTTTGCTTTGCTCATTGCAAAGTTATTTGAACTTAGAGATAATGATTAAGTACATTCCGAGTTTGACAAAGGATCCAGAGCAGCCTAGTTATTAAAGCAGATGAAGAACAAGAATCCTTAATCTTTGAGTAATCTCTATGATAATGATTCCCTAAAACAAGCACTCCCTTTTTGGAATGGTACTAACTAAAACAGTTTCCAACACACACAGTAAGTGATAAATCTAAGTAAAACCCTATACTCTCTAATCAGCCTCTAAATACTAAACCTAAGAGTCAGATTCAAACAAAAGAGAAGAAGCAAGAGTACAAAGACTAACCGCCTTGGCAAACTCGATCCTGAGCGGGTTGCCGGCGAGTGGGAAGCCTTGGAGCGAGTCGATGGCAGCGAAAGCATCGTCGTCGTGTTTGAAGTTGAGGAATGCGTAGCTCCTTGCAGGCTGGAACGCAACGCTCTCCAGCTCTCCGAACCTTAGGAAGCGGTCGGCTAGCTCCCGTTCCGATATCCCGTGGGGAAGGTTCCCGACCCAGAGATGCCGCGACGGAGGGTTCCTTCCCCTCTCCTCCTTCATCGTCCTCTCCCTTCCTCCGCCTCTAACTGACTGTAAACACCGGCACAAAAAGACAAGATCAGCACGTCTTCTCTCGCAGCTTGGAGAAACAAAGGAAGGATATATATATACACCATTGCCGAAACTTGGACGTCTCCGTGATCCGATCTGCTGCGTTTTCTCAGATCAGACTCCGCACCATTTATCACTCTATTCTCAGTGCCTGCAAAATCCCCAATTTCTCTCTCAATTGCGCTCTTCCTCTCGGGACGGCCTTTTCTTATACCTAGAAAAGCACCTGTACTATTGATTCGTTACCAAATCGGCTCAAATGTTTTTTATTATCACAATATTTAATAACGTCATTTTTTACATTGGTAGAACACAACACATAGGTGTAATTACTGTATGGATAAAATAAAATCGAGATTTCATTGCTGAATTCACTCTGGAAAATATGGAAATATGTTATTGAAGAAACTCAACACAATTGTCTATCGACTATGTTCTCTCGTTTTTTGTCCCTAAATGTTTGTGTTACTCGGAACAAGAGATTGCCATCTTCTTTTCGGCATCGGATTCTTCATTCTCAATCTTCTCAGCCAGAAACGCTCTTTCTTGTGGCATACACATGGGTTGCATCCAGCCCAACGATCACAGCAGCAGCCAGCAGCTCCAACTGTTTACAGATTGAAAACCAATTTTGGCAAACATGAATCTGAAGCTTCTTTGTGTTATATGGGTTTGTGTGTTAGAAAACATGTGTCAGGCTTCCAAAAAGATGGAAGAAAACGTACTTGAAACAGCCATAAGAGAGTGGTTGATTAGCCTGTTGCCTGTTGCCTGTTGCCTGTTGCCTGTTGCCTGTTGCAATGTTTGAGGCTTTTCTTGAGACTCTCATTCTGAATAAAAAGTGTTTGTTGATTAGTTCGTGACAGTGATGTTGATGATAGATAGTATGTTTGATGGAGTAGAACAGTACTTTACTATTGGTGTTCGTGTATTTATGTTAAACTTTTTTGTTAAACCCATAAAGCAAAAAGAGAATAATATATTAAAAATTTTTAAATTCTAACAAAAAAGAAAACATAGAAAATTTTTCACTGCACGATTAATTTAAAACAAAAATTAAAAGAAAAAGAAATTTTGATATCCCTGAATTAAAAGAAAAAATATATAACAATATTCATTATTTCGTTAACTTTAAAAATAATAAAGAAAGTAAAATTATTAATATTTTACTTAAAAAAGAAAAAAATTAGCCTTTGAATCCAAAAAATGAAATATAATCAATAAAAAATAATGTAAGAAAAATAACTCAACAACAATGTTGTAAGGGCATTTAGTTAGTATTTATTAGAAGTCACCATCCAATTAAACAGAAAAGGAATTACTTATCTGATTTATATATTGTTGTGTTCGAAAAATATGTGTTGACTTAGACCAAAGTTTGTAACAGCCTACTCAATAAATACACTAGAGTTTTTAATAATTTGATAAAGACAAATACCAACCAAAACGTATAAACTTGGCTACTCCGTCAGGAATGTGTTAAATGAAAATTGTAATTGTACGATATATTCAAGGAAATTACACTAGGTCCTACTCAAACGATGAGATCTCCTCAACAATGTATGCTTCTTTTATTGTTTTACCAGCACTGTACATAAAGTAATAAACTAGCTGTTTATATCATTTCTTACGGTATACTTTACCGATACATTTATTTTTGAGAATAGGAAATCTTTTTTTTAATAG
This sequence comes from Isatis lusitanica, assembly GCA_900406415.1. Classification (NCBI taxonomy): domain Eukaryota; kingdom Viridiplantae; phylum Streptophyta; class Magnoliopsida; order Brassicales; family Brassicaceae; genus Isatis; species Isatis lusitanica. Next base: position 15,678 of record OVBB01000680.1, read on the forward strand.
ACTACTGCACTTCTATGAAAATAAATTAAAATTGAAAACGGGATGAAATAAATGGAAAAAATGTACTCCTATTTAGATGTATGATTGTATGCATGAACATGCATCGGTTGCCTATGAAACGAAGCTCGGTCAGCAAAACTTGAATGACTCGCCATTCCACTTAAATTCGCATTTATTCGTCAGTTTTATGTAGTATTAACAGTCTACGCCTACAGTAAATGCGTCATACTCCACTTAACTTCTTCATTGGAAACGAAATACACTAAGAAAGGTGCTATTATTTGTTTGATTAATTATTTAAACACCACTAAAAAGTGTAATTCAGATTTTAATAGACGGTTACAATGAAATAAAAGCAAGTATAATGAATTAAGCTTCTAAAGAACATTATAAAAATAATAGTATATTTTAAATGGTTAAACTAAAAATAACTGAAACTAAACTTATAGAAATTCTTCAACAAACTTCGAACTAACCTATGACTTTTAAGTTATTCCTTTGACATAAAAAACATTAAAAATAGGAGGAGAACAGGTAATTAGGTGTAATTAAAGTATATAATAGTATCATATTTAACATTTTCTTAAGGCTTTGAGTGACTCTTCATAATAACACAGCGATTTTAAATAACAACCATCTCTTTCCATTTCTTATAAAATTAAACCACTAATTTACCAATGATTTACAGAAAGCGAACCTATAGAATAAAAATAAAAATATATCCCAAGAGTTTTCAAATAGATATGTTGAGATCAATTCTAGGCTTTTTCATGGCCGGCAAAGGAACAGACGAATGACACCTCGGGCATTTCGGATTGTCGTTCATCACTAATACGTACGACAAGCAGCCTGGACATCCAACAGCCACCGGAGACGAAGCGGTGGCAGAAGCGGCTCGAACGCAAACGCCGTCTTCTGGCGATTGGCGTTTCTTTGTCATCCCGGATGAATCTTTCCTCGCCCTCTCCAGAGCCGATTTCACCTTGTCGAGTGTGCAAACACTCTGGAAACTCGAACTCGCCGATGACACAGAGAGAGAAGAAGATGATGAGGAAGACGGGACTAACTTCAGTTCAAGGCTTGTGTCGTCGAAGAGGCTTAACAGTGGTCTCGATGGAGTCTTACTAGGAATCGGCGGAAAGTTTAAGTCCTGAAACCTCGGAAGTGTTTGGTTGGAATTGTCTGCGCGACGATGATGAGAGGAGCTCGTTGAATTGCATTGTTGCAGATACACTTTCCCTGACTGTTTTCAAATAAACCACAAAAAGTATCAAATCGGATTAATTTCAGAACACGAGATTGATTATCTCAATAACTACAAACATTCAATGTTTTCTCAACGATGTCCGTTGGCAATTGAAACGCTCACAGTAATTAAAGAGGAAAAGTTCGGATTTTCATTTCCGAAACCTCTCTGTTCGTTCGTTTCTTGCTTTTCTGGGGAAAACTAAGTCACAGATAAACACGAACCTTCAAGTCGAGACGCTTTTCCCAGCCGTTGGGGACTTGTAGGTCAAGGTCAAGCTCCAGCGACTGATCGCCTCCTTCTCCTCCGCACCCGCCGCTTCCGAGGAGATCACGAGTCATGAGCGCCACCGACGATCCGCTGGAATTCTTCACAGTTGTCCGATCGTCCTCGTATCTACTTAGTATCCGTACGAGGGAGCTTACGTCAGCAGTCATTTCAGAAAGCAGAAAGTAGAAAGCAGAGAGAGAGAGAGAGAGAGAGAGATCAGTTATGGGATCAGTTAGGCAGAGAGAGTTATATAGATGGGGCTTAATATCTACGACGAAGAAAAAAATGAGTCTCGTGTTAACGAGGCCGGTTATAGCAAATTTAAAGCCAATCAATTTGTTTCATTTATTGTTAACAATTAATTTTGGTACAATAAGTTATGATTTTATATGCATGACAAAAATTTTAATGCTACTTGTTTTCCACCGTGAAAATATTCAACTTCCTGTGTAATTGACAAATTGGAGATTGAACCAATTCATGCCTACGTAGACGAGGCTAGGAACTAGAAACCATCAACCAGCCCATAGTGCTCTTGTAGTTGTAACATTTCAAGGAGTATAATTCAGTCCTTTGTGACAAAAAAAAATAAAAATTTCAGTCCTTTATAATTTACACTATTTACAATACAACTTCTTGGTAGCGAAAAATAAGAAAAACAGAGTCTTTTTTGCAAACTAGATGAAGTTTTTATTACTAAATGAATAATTAAATAGATTATGGAGGGAGGAATTCGAGGAAGAAGCAAACACGAAGTGTAATAAATGCAAAGAAGAACGCATTAAGTGCGTGGAAACTCCACGTAGATCCATTTCCTGTATTAAGTTACCTATTTACCCCTTATATTCCTCTTTGCTCATCAAATTTCCAAGTCCTAAATGAGTAAATTCGAAGTTTCGCTCTCCTTAATTAATTAACTACGCATTGATTGTTTAATGCAGTTTCGTCTTCTTTTTTTATTGGGCACGTCAAAGATATTTAATGAAGTAGGTATTGCTACGAATGTGGTATTGAGAGCAAACCAGCATCGGTACTATGACCAATATATATGTATATTTCTTGATTTTTCGAATTCTTATTAGAAGCAACTAACATGTCTTTAAAATATTCATATAGACCATTTTTAATAAATAGTAGTCCTAATATCTGCCTCACCTATATTCTTTTTGTTGCTGCATACCTATATTCAGCTATAGTTAATTGACAGTAAGAAAATTTAGAACAAACATCTAAAAAATACTAATACTCTGTTAGTTATTTAGATATTTAAAAATTTGGATTATATTCAATATACATATATAGTAATATATATCAGATAAATTATTCCTTTTTGAAAAAAACTGTCTATAAATTATTTGTTGAATAGTACTATCATGCAGATTTGAGTTTAATGGTAACACAACAATTTAACAGGGACACTAGCACAATAGTCTTCTTAATTTCGTCAGATTTCATATGTATCTGTCTATATCTGTTTGATTACGCTAAACTTAATGGGAAGATAAAAAAAAAAAAAAAAAAAAAAAAAANCTAAAATTAAAGGGAAAAAAAAAAAAAAAAAAAAAAAAAAAAAACTTAATGGGAAGATTGATAAAATGTCACTTGTCGTAAGCTCGTTGGGACACAGGCCACGTATGACGTGCTTTTCGTCGGAAGGTGTGGCAACGAACTTTTTCGTTCATCCAACTAATTGGATTATCAACCATTAGTTTTCAATTAGTTTAAACCAGTGTTCTTTATGACCTTATATAAACAGTTGTTTCACTTTTACAACGAGTCACATGTTCCGGTTTATGCCTTTATGGGTATATATATATCTTTTTTATTTACCGGAAAATGTGCTCAGTAAGCAAACGGAATTAATAACGTACTTAATTTTTTACTTTGGTAGAAACAACACATAGGTATGATTACTGTCGTGAATAAAATAAAATCGAGATTTCATTGCTGATCCGAATTCACTCTGCGATTAAATGCGTATAGTTAGTTGCCATTTGACAAACTCCTTTTTCTTGCTTGTGATAGTGCGTGATAAACAACAGAAAAAAAAAATGCAAAAAAGTAGGTTGATGGGATAATTGAATCAAAAATGGAATTTCTATGAGAAAAGAAAGGTTTTAGCATTCAAGAGCTTTAATTAATAACGTTGAAAACGTTATGTAAAAGGTAGTAATGAAATGATGATGCTCACGGACGATATTCTCACGACCAGCACAATTAAAGGCTCTTTAATTTTCAACACACACATACTGCTTAAATACACATGCACGTACCTTTTCCTTTAAGAATTCTAACTAAAGTTTCCTCGTAACATCGTTGAACAAGTTAAATTAATTGATTTATTTCCTGAGATGGCCTAATTTTCAGAAAATACGGATAAAGAAATACACGGGTACGTATGTTATATTTAGCATTTACATTTTTAGCTAAGTAGAATGATATTTTAGCATTTATATTCTTAAAACAGTATGAATACAC
>OVBB01000681.1:0-13746 GCA_900406415.1 Isatis lusitanica
TTTTTTTTTTTTTTTTTTTTTGTGTGTGTATGGCTAAATTAGTACGTCTCCTGAAATTAGGATTTTTGCTTTTGATAATGAAGAGTTCCGCCTTTTGCTTTGTATCTTCTTTAGATTTTATTTTAATATCAGAATTGACTGGACTCACTGGTGATTGCGATTTTCTTTGTTAAGCTTCGGCTCAAACATGGCAACTTCATTTTCTTATATATAACTAGGGTTCTGCCCGTGCGTAGCGTGGTTTTCGTTTTTTTTTTTTTTTTTTTTTTTTTTTTTTTTTTTTTTGGGGGGTTTGGAATTTNAAGACATCATTATCGGTGAAATCTTATATGCAGTTCTTATTTTATATTTAAACTAGGATTCTATCCGCACGTACGTGCGGGGTAATGTGTTTTTTTCTAATATTGAAGAATCAAAATGATATTAATATTGAACATCTAGTGATTTACCCGCAATAATTAATTAGTTGGTATAACAATAATTCAGTATATAGTTTATTTTTTATGACTAATATATCTTATTAATGTAGTTGTTTGTTTATTTGTTAAGGTTTTTGTGGATTGTTGGTGTGGAGATCGTATTTAGTCGAATTTGTTTAGTCTTTTTGTGAATTATATATTGCGTTGTTTGGTGTTTGAATAATTGTATTATTTGTTTATTATATCTTCTGTTTGTTTAATTGGTTCAAAGTTATACATAGTTTTAAATATGCTGATTATACATTTTTAATAATATAGTGAAATAATGTTTTTTAGTTAAATAACCATTTTGAAATATGAAATATATTGAAAATCATATTTTATACTATATAAGTAAATTGATATTTGTTTAATTTAATTATATTATTGTATTTAAAAAATATAATTAAATTACATTATATAATTAAATTGAATTTTAAATATTAAAATTTTTAATCATCTTTTCATTTTTTCAGTTTGTTTTAACATATGATAAATGGCATTTTATGTTGGTTTACATAAAAATTTGAACCCTTTAACTATTTCGATTTAAATTTACATTATGTTCTTTGGATGATATTAATTCTAGTCCGTATTTAATTTTTCATAGAACAATAAACAACAAGTTCAATATAATTGTAACCTTAAACAATTACTAAAAAATTAAAGGATCTAAACAAAAACACAATTTGTTATGATTCAATATTTTCTATTTTTACTATGCATGCTCAAAAGAATTAGCATTGAAAAAAAAATTTTGGGTTATTAGTAGACAGATTTGGGCTCTCATATGATTAAATTGGATTCGATATAAAAAAACCCAAAAAAAAGATGACGGAGTCTTAACAAACCCAACTAACCGATCTATAAAAGATGGTGTCAATATAGAACATTCTCGCTTTTTTTTTTTCGACGTCTCCGCTCAAGCTCTCTATCTCTCTTATCAGTCATATTCGAGATCGGTAAGAAAATTGCTTGTATATGATTTTGATTTCAGAAAATCACTCAGATTATGAGACATGTTATGGTAATAATTGTTATATCCTCTCTCATACACTTTTTTTTTGGGTCTATCTTCTTTTCTTAAATACCGAGGAAGGAGAGAACTTTAATCATTCAACATCTTGCATGCGTAATCGAAGCTCTGGTAATGAGCTTGGCTGTCACGAACTGCAGGATTTGTAAGGTGATTCATCAATTTATAACAGATTGGTATTGTTTTGGAATCTTTAGTCTGTTCGTTACATATGAGTAGTGGATTTGAACTGTTCTTATAATTGTGATTTAATAAATTATAGATCTGTACCTCAAGCAATCTATAGATCATTTTATATTTTTTTGGTTGCGATTTGTTTGAAAATTGTTAGATTGATAAGTTCATGCATAAGTAAATTTGACTCTTTGACTTGGTTCCACTATTTTTTTTTTTAACTTCACTCCACAATTGTTTGTTAATGCAGAACCCTTATTTTGGTTATAACTTTGTCTTTTTGATTGCATAACCCTTAATTTTCGTTACGTTAGTTTGCCTTTGTCTTATGCTTTGTATTTGTTCTTAGAGAATAAGAATAGTTTGGGTTCATGTCCTTTTCTTTGTCTTCATGTTTTGGGTTTATGTCTTTGCGCCGTTTTCTCCCTTGATTGCTTTTGCTCTCATTCCTTCGTCTGATACCGTTTTACAACCTTGTTATGAACATAAGGTGGCTAACAATGGGGTTGTCTGTAATTCTCAGAGGAGCAACTTCGACGTCTCTCCTTCAGGTACTATTCATTTTTGGTTTATTAATTTTATTTGCAGGACTCTTTTTCTTTGCAAACTCTTTTTATTTACTTTTTAATTTGTGTTAGGAGGATAGGTACTCTGTTAGCTTTTACAGAACGTCAAAGCATTGAAGCTTCTGAAGACGTATGGGATTTTATCACGGATGTAAGTCAAAGTCTCCTTAATCTGAATACTTTTAACTATAGAGTATTCAATTATGGGATTTTCTTACTTTACTTAGTAATGATTTTTACTTTTTCATTTCTTATATTGCAGGCAATTAAAGCAAATTCGATATCTTGACCATTCCACTTCGTAAATAAGGTAATGACTCCAATCTCTTTTGTTTGTTGGAGATTGCATTTTAAGTTTGATCGTGATTGAGCTTTTGGTTATATGAAGAGTTATTTGTGTGTATCAATTGCTTTTAGTAATCTTAAGTTTCAAAATAAGCATATAATTAAATTTACTTAAATTGGTAGACTAATAATCTAGAGGAAAACATAGATTAAACTTAACGAAAATCATAAGTCTTAAAATACCAACAATGCAAAAAACTGAATCCCAAATAAAACAAAGATAACTCTCTCTTCCTGACTATCACAATATTTGAAACACAAAATTGGAAAATTTAGAATCCTCCATGCAGCTTCATAAGCTGATACATATCTACAAAAAAAAAAAAACAGAAGTCAATTATGTGAATGGGGTGTCTTATATAAAATTAAAACGGTTTGTATATATAATAAACAAATCCGGAAGAGTTAAAATGTTCAACTACCTGAAGAAGTCTCTAATTTCATTCTTTGGCTTTTCTCGAGTTTTTCTTCCTCTTTCAACAGAACATGCCCATAAGTTGCTGCTAGGATGTAATTTTAGAACAATATGGGCATATGGAAGTCTTTGTTTCTCAAATTTAACGGTGTACCTAGCTAAAAGGAAGAAAAGAAAGAGTGTCAGTAACATTGTTAAAAATATTGTTTTTAATTCTGTACATAAGGAAAACGCCATTGAAAATAATGTTAAATCACTAACCTGAAACTGTCTTTCCAAAATGTTCTCCCTTGGTTAAATCTTCCATGAATGCGTCGAGTTTGAACTTGAAAATCCGACACACAATGTCTGGCCTGTCATGATACTTTAGATTTCTTTTCTCGAGAAATTTAGTAATCTCAGGCGATTGGGGATTACATGTAAATGTAATGAATATATCTCCTGCGGTAGACATATTTCTTAGGTTGGGGTCGATTTGTTTTTTTTTTTATAAGTAACGAATGTGAGAGCGTGGTAGGTGCTTATATAGGATAAGGGATTACGCTGTTTAGGGTTATCAAGTAAGTTAGGGAAAATGATATGATGGCCGAGATTTTATGAACTGTTAGGCGATGGATTATGGAAATTTAGTGTTAATTTGTATATTTGGGATTTTGATAGTTAGAAGGAGATATTATAAGTCGGATATTCTCTTTTTTTGTTTAAGATAGTTAGAATCTTTAGGGCTATAATTATAAGAATCTTGAAAAGGAAGTGATGGAAGATATAGATTTTGAAAATATTATTATAGCCATATTCGTTTGTGTGTTTAAGGTAGTTAGAGAGAATATTGAATTATTTTAGATATTGAGTTCGTTTTAAAGTTATTAAGTTATTGAATATTCATTTTTTTGTTTCAATCAATTACAGACGTAGATTTGTGATTATGGTAGATCTTGTTGAGATATTGTTATAGTTATCTAAAATAAATAAAAGATATTACATAACATATCTTATGGCATGTTTATTAGTTTAAATGATGACATCTTTTATGGTATATTCTTCTAGGATATATGCAATACTTATAACAGATATGATGTCGAGAAAAATTTTAGTAGATATATTAGTTTCCGAAATATGCTTGTTAATAAATATAAGTATATTTAGAGGACATTCAATTTCCTAAATTATATTAGATATGATATATTGTGGTTGGTAATAGTTTAATTAGAAAATACAGTATATGATATCTCCTATAATCAATTTAGGAAATGGAATATCTCCTATAATCTATCCGAAATTTAGGATACGGGTATTACCTAATAAACAAATTTAGGATATTGAATAACTATCCTAAAAAAATCGGATATTGAATAACTATCCAAAAAAATCGGATATTGAATAACAAATTTAGAAATATCCCCTATAATTTAGGATACAGTGATTACCTGATCAAATTTAGGATATTGAATAACTATCCTAAAAAATCGGATTAAAGAAATCGGATTAAAAAAAAAAACAAAACCAACGATCAAGATTAGAACAGATTAAATTAGACGGTGAGGATTTTAAAATTAGGGGATCCGCGTTTTTTTAATGGGCATGGGTCGGGTCGTCGAGTCACCGAGTTGACTCAGTGATTTTGGGTCAACTTTAACCCCTACTAAACCTGTTGCCAAACACATTCTATTCATTAATCCAGTGGCATGTTCTGTAATTAAAAGGGTTTTTTCAAGTATTTTCTTAAAACTGCTCCTCAAATAATAATAGTAAGATATAAAATGGAAGCGGGATCCGCAAAAAAGGAAACAAAACTTATGAAAGTGTTACGTGGCAGCGAGGATACGTTTCTTAAAATTTTTATTTAGGATAGTTTGTTGAGCTATCAGTTTATTTTCATTCAGTTTTATTTATTTTTAAAGTAAGAATCTCTTCTAAGAAACAGCGATAATGATGGTTTTAGAAGAAGTACTGTCGAACTGGGGATCATTTGTGTTGGTACGGGAGTTGTTGAATTTGTTTAGATTAGTTTTTTTTTTTGATTATCCTTACCTTTTTTTTCTATTACGATATTTATTTCTATTGCACTTTTTTTTAATGAGAAAAGAAATATCACTTTTTTTTAAGGTTCAAACATGTTTGCTGTATTTAAATTGTGAACATATTTATTATAATATTTTATGTAATATCGGATTGTCATACTTTTTAAAATTGTGTTCTTTTTCTTTTCATTAACGATAGCGTTTACATGTTTGGTCTTCCTCCTTGTTCGAAGGTTTTGATAGCTTCCATGGATCTGTGAAAATAGAACCGAGTAGATGGAGTTGGCACAATTAATAATTTTCCTATATTGTAGTAATAAAGTAGGTTATTTTTTTTAAAGCTGAAAATATGGAAATAATTTTCCTGTTTATTTCAATTGACTCTGAAGTTACAAATCTTATGACAGTAAAGTACATGATCTTTCATCTAAAATCTCGGATTAGAAAGGTTCAGTTGATAAATCACTTTAGATATTCTAAGGTGGATATCCTTTTTTTTTCCGGCGAAAATGATATTAATTGGGCATAGAAGCCATAAAATCCTGATACAACAAAGGACCTATAATATCCGGAAAAGAAAATACATCTGAAAGAAAAGTTAAATTTGGTAATTGTGCAATAGGACCTCTCGAAGATGCTAACAGATGCGCAACCTTATTCCCCTGTCTTGGAATAAACATGAAGCGATGATGTTGGAGTTTTGAAACCCAGAGCTTAATATCCCGATACACATTAGCAGATAAGTGATCCACGACTTCATTATTTAGTCTGCGTGTAAGAGCCAAGCAATCTCCTTCAAATATGACACGGCGATATCCCATGAACCAAGTATGTTGAATGGCCATCAATAGAGCTTTTGCCTCCGCTTCTAAAGCCGAAGATGCCGAAGGTATGACGGCAGAACCCATACACGAAATACGCCTAAATGATCACGTATTATCCATCCCGCACGAGCTTGAAAAGTGTCCGGATCAAAAGATGCATCAACATTACATTTTACCCATTCTGCAGACGGCCTTTTCCAGATAGGAGAAGGATGAGGGGAAGTAGGTATATGAGTTGGAACATTATGTTGAACAGATGATGCCGCTTTCAACCAATCATTTACCTCAGCCAAACTGAAAGTAGCTTCAAAATGCGGGACAGCTTGACGTTGGTTAAAAATAAAATTGTTCCGGGATTTCCATATACGCCAAAGTAAGGAGAAAGGGAGAAGTTGTTGGACCTGTGACGCTTGGGGAGAGTCATACATTTGGAGAATGGCCGCAATATTTGTCTCTAACTCAACTGAAGGAGGATTAAGAAAAAGGGGATCCGGGAACTGAAACTCTCCCCAAATCTTAATCGATTCCGGGCATAAAAAAACGTGATTGATTGTTTCATCATCCTGGGCACATCTTTGACATCGAGATTCAACTTGCATACCTCGAGTACGCAGTCGCACAGTAGTGGGTAAAGCCAAAGAAAGAATCCGCCATAAAAAGTGTTTGAATTATGGTGGAATCGATAAATGCCAGACAGCATTCTTTAAAGTGAAATCTCCATGAGGAGGTTGGACTTCTGCGGCTACAGGATCTAAGTCACGCAGAAGGTGGTACCCTGATTTAACAGAGTACTCTCCAGAACTGTTATAAGGCCAAACTACTTGATCTGGTGAGGTACGCTGACTAAGATAGATGGACTGAATCAAATCGCGATCATGATGATCTGGAATGGAGTCTCGTATAGCTTCAGAATTCCAACTACGAGAGCCAGGATAGGAGTTTATTAAGTCTTTAACCTTGATAGGGTTGTAAGGATCTCCAGATACAGGACGAGAAGGTTGGCAAGGTTACCAACTGTCCTGAAAAACTCTTATCTCTTCCCCCGATCCCACATTCCAACGAATGCCTTGCTTCAAAACCGAAATTCCAACTAGAATCGAAGCCCAACCGTAAGACTGACCGCGTTTTGCAGTAGCATCTAGAACATGAGTATCTGAATGATAACAGGCTTTGAATAGACGAGCCAGAAGAGAGTTTGGATATCTGATCAATCTCCAAGCCTGTTTAGCCAAAAGAGCATCATTGAATTTTGACAATTCCCTGAATCCTAAGCCCCTTTTCTTTTTTGGAAGATGCAGTCTGTTCCAAGCAACCCATGGAACACCTTTTGTATCAGCTTTATTTTGCCACCAGTATTTACGAATGACTGCTGTTATGTCTCCAATAACTTGATTCGGGAGCTTGAAACATGACATAGAGTAGACTGGCATTGCCATTGCTACTGATTTTAGCATCACTTCTTTACCAGCAGGTGACAAAAACCGTGATTTCCAAGATCCTGTGCATTGCTTGACTCTGTCAATAATAGCACTGAACATCTCTGATTTTTTCCTCCCAAACTGTTCTGGGAGGCCTAAATATTTGCCTCCACCACTGTGTTGTTGTATACCTAGGATTCCTTTTAGTCGCATCTGTAGATTCCTTGGAATTAACGAGCCAAACGTGATCATAGACTTCAACTGATTGATCTTCTGGCCTAAGCATCTCTCATAATTATCGAAGATAGCTTTGAGCTCCAAACAATTTCGGTTATTAGCCTGAATAAAGAAGAGAGAATCATCTGCAAATAGCAGGTGGCTAATAGCAGGAACTCCATTACCAACCTTGATACCCTTCAGTTTCCCCATTCCGCAACTCCTACTTAGCAGGTGACTCAGAACGTCAGCACATAGAATGAACAAGTAGGGAGACAACGGGTCTCCCTGCCGAATGCCTCTATGTGGTGTAATATTTCCCCTCGGAACCCCATTTATAAGGACAGAATAGGATACCGTACGGACTGTTGCCATGATCCATGAAATCCAAAGCTCAGAGAAACCAAATGCCTTCATAGTATCCTCCAAAAAATTCCATTCCACCCTATCATACGCTTTTGTTACATCAGTTTTTACAGCCATATACGTCTGAGAAACCCGGCGACGAGATTTTAAGGAGTGCATAAGCTCATTTGCAATAAGGACATTATCTGAAGCCATGCGACCTGGAATAAACGCAGCTTGGGCCTCTGATACAATGGAATTCAGATGACTTTTGAGGCGTGCCACCAAAAGCTTGGAAATGATTTTATACAGGACATTACACAGAGCAATAGGACGAAAATCAGCTAAGGTGACAGGAGATGTGATTTTCGGAATCATACAGATGTTTGTGTGATTCAATCCCGGGGTCATAGATTTGGTGTCAAAAAACCTCCGAACTTCAGAAATAACATCTTGCCCCACAATCTCCCAACACTCTTGATAAAAACGTGCAGTAAAGCCATCAGGACCTGGTCCTTTGTCAGCACCTATCGCACATACCGCATTGTAGATTTCCGAATCAGAGAAAGGCCGTGTTAGGTCTGCATTAATCTCATCTGTGACAGAGCGGTTGAATCCAGTGAAGATTCCTTGATCTACTTGTGTGCCATTAGAGGCAAAAACTGAGGCATAGTATTCTTCTGCGTATCAACCAATATTGTCATCTCCATTATAGGTATTACCAATCTCATCCTGAATCGATAGCAAGACATTACGAAAATACCTCTCCTTGGTGCAGGCGTGATAAAATTTAGTATTTCGGTCTCCTTTATTTATCCAATTCTGTCTGATTTTCTGAAACCAATATTCCTCTTCTTCCCTGTAAGCAGAAAGAAGCTGATTGCGGATAATCAAAATCTCTTGAGGAGAATGAGTACGGGAAGTCATAGCCCAATCTAGTTCAGAGGTTAGCTCCTCTATGCGTCTTTTAGAGTTTAAATTTGCATTTCGACGGCAGAGAGATAAAGACCTCCTACAACCGCTAATGTTCTGAACGATGGTAGACTGTGCAGAAAACGAACCGGAAGTCCAACCTCTTCTCACATAATCTTTGAAGTCAGGTTGAGATATTTGTCAAAACAGAAAGGTTTGCGAACTGCAGAAGTCTGAATCGCTAACCGTGTGATAACTGGACGGTGGTCAGAACCAGCAAACGGAAGGAATTCAGCCTGAGAAGCCGGAAACTGGGCTAGCATTGCAGTATTAACCACCACACGGTCTAAACATTCTTCCACATAGTGGGTGTATCTATTACCCGACCACGAGAATCTGTTTCCCAAAGCTTGTAAATCCGCAAAGTCACAAGAGCTATACATAGTACGCATTCTTCTGAAAGTCCATTCCTCTCGTTCAGGGCCACCTAGTTTCTCAGAATTACTAAGAATATCATTGAAGTCTCCTACTAATAACCAAGGTTCCACACGCGATCTACCCATTTGTTGAATTCTATCCCAAAGGATATGGCGGTATTGCTGGACTGGATGACCATAAACGCATGAAAGGTAGAACTCTAAACCATTAAACTTGACATTAATATCAATAAGCCGGACATCTTCAAACAAACGGACAACAGACACTGAATTCTTCCAAAGCAAAGCTAATCCTCCACTTAGACCCACAGGAGGGACACATAAAACATTAGAAAAACCTAAAGACAACCCAACATTCCTAACTACTTCTGAGACATTTTTGGTCTCTACAAGGAACAATAGATCAGGGTTATGCTGACGGCACAGAGCCCTTAAACGAGGTTTAGTAAGATTCCCGCAGAGACCTTGAACATTCCATGAAAGGATCTTCATTTATCCAACAATGGGGGTACCGGGCCCCCTGCGCCTCTGTCTATTATCTGGATTGCAGAACTTGAGTTCTGAGAATCATCAAATGAGTTCTTCTTTCTGATAGGGCCCAGGACCACCCGATCAGTAACATGCTCTGTAGGAATGTCCAGTTCATCCCCATCAGATCTTTTTCGTTTAAGAAAACCGTCTCCCTCAGCCAAAACCATATCCGGCGAGACTTCCTCCTTTGTAGCAATGGCTTTTCCAGAAACATGAAGACGTTTCGATAGTGCAGTCTCTGTCTGATTCTGACCCATGTTATCTCCTATCTCTTCCATTGGCTGAAGATTGTCCGGAGGAGGAAGGATTTCCAGAATTAGAAGAATCGCAGCTTCTGATTGCTGACCCGGGGAACCACGGAATGCTGCAGCTTCTTCAAGTGGCTGATAATTTTCCGGAGGAGGAACGAATTCTGGACCGGGATGAATCTCCGCTTCCATATGCTGGCCCTGAGAACCGCGGGAAACTGTATCATCTTCATCTGGTCCATCATCGAACCCATCATCATCACCATCAAAACGGAGAGGGCATTCGTTCTTGTCGTGAGAAAGGATTCCACAAAGTTGGCAGAAGTTACGAAGGCGTTCGTACTTGAAGTGCAGGATCGCACTTTCACCCGGGGCAAACTCGAAATTCCGTTGAAAGCGCAGGGGATTGTCAATGTTCCACAACAGTTGGACTCGAACAAAATCCACTCTTGCCACGTTTTCGTCGAAGTCAACATCAAACACCAGAGCAAGGACCTCACCGATAAACACAATGGTGTCCCTTGTAAGGTATTGAGTAGGGATACCTCTAATTTGCACCCAAAAAGGAATGATCTTCTGCGAATTCGTCGACAAATTTGGGTACCAGCGAGTGACAGTGATCATCCATTCGGCGAAAGACCACGGAGCACGGCGGAGGACTAGATTCAAAGCTTCTTCAGATTGGAAAAGGAATTGGGCTTTGCCAGGCCCAATGATACGCCCAGTAACCGCATTCTCGAAACCCCACTGGCGTGGCAATTGGGATATCATTGCTCTGATGTTTTGCTTGCGTGGATTAACCGGAGATACGGCCAGAGCGAACCGATTGGATGCCACCGCTTGTTGGCGAACAGTCGTCGGAAGCACAACCGTCGCATCGTCAATTCCTAAATTGATGTTTTGCATCTGATTTCGGATTGTGTTTGCCATTTGTAATAATAGCAATGAAGATTGGACATCTGGAGAACGTGAAACTCCATTGCTTATAAAGATGTTAGGCCATGGCGGTTTCAATTTTGCATATCCCACAAAGAAAAAACTGCAAATCGTGGGGGGAAAGATCCCCACTCGGACATAACTGCCATGACCACGATCGGGAAGACGTGGAGGGAAACCGGTACATCGTGGAGGACAGAAGACCGGAAAATTGCTCTCAGAAGGAGAGAAGTAACCGTTTACGGAGATCGCCTTTGACATCGCCTTTATATCGACCTTAATTTGTCAACTAATTAGTGCGTTTACCACGGCTTTCTAGAAATAGGTGAATATCCTTTTTATAATAGGAAATTGCAAGGATTGGATAAAGAAAAAAAATTTCGGACGATATATATTGACATTTTATAAATGCTCTTTTATAAAGAGAACTGTTTCTTGGTCAGCCAGTAGCCTTTATACGGCCGGCGGATAAGGTTATGTATTTTAGTATTCTTGGTTTATTGATCTTAAAATTTTAGGCTATTGATCTTTAAATTTTAGTATTCTTGGTTTATATTTTGGACATAGGTTATGTGTTTTAGTATTCTTGGTTTATATTTTTTTTTTTTTTTTGTCTGTGCGAAGTTCAAATATTGATTAAACCTTTTAAATTTGTCCCCTAGTAAACGTGTATATGTTGACCACCTTGTTGGGTCAATTTAGTTGAGCGGATTTGTTTTCTGTTACTGCTGTCTTAAACTTTATGAACATATGACTTGCAAGTGCAAACTCTGCAAGTTACTTGTTTAGACCGATCAAAAGTAAATTAGATAAGGGTTAGGCTAGAAAGTAAAACATACGCTTATATAATGAAGTTTCACGTGCACTTGACCTCACAAGTCACAACCAAACCATGCGCATATAGTCAAGTAGACATATATATACGTCGACTTTTTTTTGAAGTAGACATACGCAGACAATTATATAATATCTAAAGTACGACAACATCCATCTCCAGTCACCAATATATACTCAATGAATTTATAATCTTCCTCTCTGGATATTTGTCTTAAATATGGCGGTCCACTCGATCTCTCGCATCGCACCAAGCCTAACCTTTATGTCCAAAGTATTACCAGAACCCACCAAAAGAAGCCATTAGAAGACCCCGATGACCTTAGCCGGGAGCACACAGTCTCTTCTTTCGATGTAGTCAAAAGGAAACCAACCTGCTTTGCCTTTACATTCTCCTTCTGCCCACCCGCTGCTTATTACCTGGTTCAGCAGAAAAAGCCTTGTAAATGAGTCCTCAAGATTCTTTCGTTTATTTGATATCTTCAACCGTGAAAGAATTGTATCTAACATGCTTTTCATATGAATGCTAACCTCTCTGATAACAACATAGTCTCCAACCGATAATCTGAGCTCAACATCTGAATCAGATTGATATGGAAACATGACTTGCGGCAGAAAAAAATAAAGATCATAAGCAATTCAAGAGATTAACTAAGCTCTTGTTAATCTAGCAAGATGACACTTATAAGTTCACTAACCTCTCCTAAGAAGTATCCCATGGCGTCGGATGTCCCATTATGCATTTGAGAAGCATTGACTTCATCATTAGCTTCTTTCTTCATATGAAGGAGGCGACGACGTGATGTTCTCAACTTGCGGAGTTTGAGGCGCTTTGATTCTGTGTTGCTCCAATCTCATCTATACAATGAAATTATTTCTTTCAGAGTTTTTAACAATGTAGAAAAAATGTGACCAAATCTGAAGGATACTTTGGTGATAACTACGCTCTGCTTCAAGCTTTTTTCATAGAAACATTTGGTAAAAGAAAAAAACACAAGAGTAAATGATTATGAAGACAAAACAACTCCTAAGTTAAACAGAATCGCTTGTCTAGGTGAGAGTACCAAAGTTATTAGCCGCCGGAGAGTTTGATTTTGCTGTTGATCTTCGACAGCAGCCATGGCAGAGGCTGCTTCCTTACCCAATTTTGTCATGTTTGATTTAGGGTCCCGTAGTTTTGCTTCAGCAGATTCCAGCTTCACTAATGTTTCGGGATTCCCGAGATTCTGTCTAACCTTAGCTTGTTGTTTTGATACTTCAAGAGTCTATGTAGGTTGAAGGAAAAGATGTTAGTTTTTTTTTTTTTAAACATAATTTGGTGTCGGAAGCTAAAAGAAGAGACCCTGCGTGAGTACCTGAGCTTCAGCTTCTTGTCGTATCCGATCATTCCGTTGTGCTAAATGTCGTGCATCCTCCAATGGAGCTCCCATCACCATTGCCCTTAATGGTTCAGCGACCTAATATGAAACAAACTCAGGAACTGAGATTTGCCGTGGATGGTGAATGGGGCAAGGCTGGCCGTACGGCTGCTCTCCTTGTTCCCGAATAGTGATGGATTGCGGAATAGAAGTGATCGGACGGAACCAAACTGCTGGTCGTACGACTGCTCTCAGGTTGGTTGGTGGATGATTGGACGGATAGATGGTGGATCGAGGTCGCCACAAAGCTTGATGGAAGGAAGCTCTGATAAGACTAAGATGTTCTTGGTTAGAACCGTTCTAAACAAGAAGATTGTATTTTCTAGAGAGAATTCTCTTAGAAGATAGTTCGATTGTTTATTGATTGTGTGAAAAAATACAAGGCTGTGAGGGGACTTTATATAGAGTCCAAACAGCTGGTGCCTTCAAGGGACTTTAAAGCAAATTACAATAAATGAGAACTAGGATCTAATTGGCAACATGCCTTATGAAACGAAAATCAAAACTATATTTAAGCACAAAATAAAGACAAGAAAAAGATTAGTCAACAATCAAATAAATTCAAAATAAATCAGTCTTACCATTGCTGATTTCGTGGTGATGATGAATGAG
>OVBB01000682.1:0-19661 GCA_900406415.1 Isatis lusitanica
TATATATATATATATATATATATATATATATATATATATATATCTGGTATATAAACTATACCTTCCACTTATCAGTGAATCTCATATCAACCAAATAACACCATTGATCTTCAGGGACCTTTTTGGGTCGATTCTGCATTGTTTCAAGTCTGTCGTTCTTTTTGTACTCTTTCCAGAGACGTCCTTTCACATCCTTGCATATGCTCCCAAGGTTAGACAGCACATAAGCTTTTCTTAACCCCAGGTCATCAAACCGAAATTTTTCCTGGAATTTAGGCAAGTGAACACGTTCAGTTTCGTAAAAAAAACATACAGCAGCAAATATGATAAAATAAAATCTCTGATCTAATACCTGTATTACATCCCATGCCCGATCTTTTATGTGAGTAGCCACATTTCTCCAATCATCATAGTTAATAGGTATCAAGTTAACATCCTTACTTAATTACCTAATCATGATCCAAGTAAACCTCCAGAATGATCAATCGATTGACCGGTATTTTCATCAAAATGAACAATCACTTTTTGATTTTGCAATTTCCAAACATCGTTCGTTGTCACCATTTTTCCTTCAATTTTTCCATCATCACCTTCATTATAAAAAAACTGTATTACTATGTGATAATCAAATCGGCAGATTTAACAGTTTATACAAACTATCTAAGGCTAGATTAGCTAAGAACGTAGGCATATTTCCATTTAGCTAAGAACGTAGATTAGCTAAGACGTAGCTAAGAAGGTAGCTTGTTACTTATGAGTTGTACTTTCCATTTAAAGATGTTACATTCCTGAGATGGTGAAGCAGGTGAATTGAAAGCCATCTCCAAACTTTGATGATCATCGGTTCTTCTGTCTCTGAACCAATAAAATTCATCACCTAATACAAAGTAACCAAAAGAAAACTTATAATCAATAAGAGAAAACAAGAAGACTTGATAAATATCTTGGAATTCAGATCGACGAGAAAAGAAGAAGACTATATAAACACCGTTTGTGATTTCTGAACCCTTTGTGATTTCTGATTTTCTTACTCTATGTCGTTCTCTTAAATTGATATCTATATATTAACCCTAAATCCTTGTTAAACCGTTTTGCCACGTTTATATAAGTAAAAAAAAGAAGTATCCCGATAAAAAATCAACTCCCGCTTGAAATAAAAGTTGCAGGACTTTTAAAAGATTTCTCCAAATCTTTGAGTTATATTCCCGTAATATAATATATTCACCAAAGAATCCCCAAAATAGCGTTTACTCTCTCTTTACACAAAAAATTATCAAGAGTCAAGTTGTTATTGTCTACCATTCATGGCAAATCTGAAAGTAGCAAAAGATGAAATCTTCTATGATGTGGAAACCGAAAATTCCAGCATCAAAGTTGTGCATGATTTCGACCTCAACAAACTCCCCAAGGAAGATGATCTTCTACAGAGCAACAAAGTCGAAATTCAACCTGAAGCCAATCCCAAATTTGTTCATGATTTCGATCTAAACAAGCCCAGCAATGAAGAAGAAGAACCAGATCATGCTAACGAGATTGAGGATCCTATAATACAGCTTATTAAAATCTATTGTCCTCTTTGGATTCCTAAGTAGCACTCATGTTTCTAATTCTGCTGTTCTTTCTTTATTGGAACATCAATAAATTGTACTCGTGGATTCTTATACTCTTATAAAAACTAAACTTAAGTCTACAATTACATTTACTACTAGTTCTCATGTATCTAAGTTCAACCTAGTCGATTACATTCTTTCTTTATTTTATGACGTAAATGAGCAAACGGCACAAGAGAAGTTGCATTGCATAGACTAAGAGAAAAGTGAGAGACGAACTTGTAAGGGGTGAGTTTTCATGATGAGAAAAGTGAGAGACAAACTATGATGTGATGGGGACTTTAACCGAGAATATTTTACATACCAATAGCTAGGCTGATTGAATTGTTGAGGCGACAGACTTATCCTCCATAGTAACAGAGAGAGTAGCACAGTTCTCTTTCTCAGACTCGGGCTGTTGAGTTTCACCGGTCTTTGATGGGGAAGCAAAGAAGCAATCAGGGAGAGCGTTCTCCAGACTTGTCTCTTGCCTTGAGAAATGATAATAAAAGCACGTATAAGCATATTGATGTAAGCAGTTTTGAGGAGAAGACTCAAGGCAATGAGAATTAATCATACCCGTTGTTGAGATTGTTACTGTAACAACCTTCTTGGCTGTTGTTATGATCAGTATCAGTCAGAAAAGCTCGGTATTCTTCACACTGAAAATGTCCGGAATCACCATTACCTGCTAAGAGGAAACACGGGGGAGGGAATCTGGTGAGTATAAGCCATATAAAGCCAAGTTAAATCCGGGAGAGATGAAATAACCTTCTACAACTTCTTCACCGGCATTTTCTGATCGAAAGAGCATGCTTTGATTGACGCGAGAGGGAAAATGAACAGGGGAGCCAATAGAAAAACTGTGCTGGTGATGGTGAAACGACTCAGCATCCATGTCGGGCAACTGCAGATTGAGAATCCTTCTCCTTTGGAATTCTAGTGCTTGTTGCAAGTCAGCTTGCTCAACTTTTCTCCTCATCATCTCCTGTGTGTTCGAAAACATCCTCGGTGCTGGTAGCAAACAAAACAAGAGACTGAGCTCTGATGAAACCATATCCAAATCAGGGAGAGGAAAGAAATTTAACTAACCGAGGTGGCAATCAAAGAGATCCCTTGCATCCATTCCAGATGGACTTGAACCAGGAGAGAAGTTCCCTCTCTCCAACTGCTGAATTAACTGCTGTTGTTGCCTCCTACTATTGTTTAAAAAGCAAAAATATTATAAGAAAAGGGAACACGAGAGAGAAGAACGTGAGAAAGGGAGAAAAACTAGACAAGGCATGATCGGTGGTTTCAATATACTTTTCAAGGATTCTTCCTTTATCCTTGTACGGTTTAACGAGCACACGTGAGTCGCAAATGAAATGAGGGTTTCCTCTGGCCAATATGATTCTCACGGTGTCAGAGTGGACAAAAGTGACAAACCCAAACATAAGTTACAGAACTAAAACTTAATAGTTGTGCAGAACCTAATCTTACACTTGTAATAGAACCTAAGCTAAAAATTTCCTTCAGAATTAATTCAATTCAAGTTCTTCAGAGCTATTTTGACAAGAACCAAGAACAGATTCAACTTTTTCGATACTCCTAATTAAGTTTTTTCGAGAACCAAGAATCAAGAGGATTAAGCTTTTTTCATAAACTAAAAAGACGAACCTTGAACGAGGAGGAGATGCACCAGCCTGCGAACCAGAATCAGCAGCTCGTTTAGAGAAAACGGAAGGAAAATCCTTGGCCGTCAAAAGCCTCCCATGCTCTCTGCTGGTAGCTAACAGAAATCTAGAAAAACGAAATGGGTATATTAATCTTATCTGCAGAATCACAAAACTCCAATCTCGAATGACCAAGATTATGGAGCCACGCGGACGGCGTAGAGATGGAAGCCGGGTAGATTTCACGGTAACGGAGTGCACATAGAAACGGGACAAATGTGAGGACTTATAAACAAATTTGATTGACTAAAAGCAAAATCCAAAAAAACTTTTTACCCCAATTATATAATCTTGAGATAATCGTGGTTTGCTTATCCATGATTTATCCATGACAACCTACAAACAACATTCAAAGAATAATCAAACCATAAACTACTGCATAGAGGAATTTTATCGAACAAGTGATATACACAATATCAAATCCCAAATTCAGTCCAAAATCGCAGAATAGAGAGAGACGAGAAGAATTTGGGATAGAGAGATAAGTCGTTTACCTGAAGTTGTCGGATGCTGGGTTTTGGAGCTGGAGTTCAAGTCGTCTTAAGGATGATCAGAGTCAGGGTTTCTGAAACAAAGAAAAGCTAGCGTCGATCGATATATGCATCTTAAAAAAAAAAAAATTATTACTGACATTTATTTTTATGCAAATTAAAAAAAACAACATCAGTTTTCTGAAAACATTGTAAAATAAAGGGATACTTACATCATTTTATTAAAATCGACACTAAATTACATAATTATTTAAAGCATAATTAATTATTTTTTATTTACATCATTTCTTATAGATGTAACGTTTTTATCAATTTTTTTAAAGTGATGTTAACATTATTTTATTATACATCAGTTCTATAATTGATTTAAATTTATATTTTTGTATCAATATGTAATAAGTGATACAAACTAATATATATTTGTACCAATTTTAATAAATCGATGCTAAACAAGTAAATAATAGCATCAATTATGACAATCGATGTTAATATACATAGTTTGTATCATTTACTAATAAGTAATCTGAAATAGTGTCGCTTCTTTTTGTGATGTTTTTTAATTTTGTTTTTGCATCATATCTTATTAATGTAAAATTGGTATCAATTTTTAAAAGTGATGTAGATATTATTTTAAAATATATTAATTGTGAAATTGATGTAAATTAAGATTTTTGTTTCAAAAGTTTTTATGTGATGCAAATTAATATAGAATTGTATCATTTACAATAAAATGATGTTAAACATGTAAATATTAGCATCAATTATCGAAACTGATGTTAATCCACTTAGTTTGTATCACTTGCTAATAAGTAATTTAATAAAGCATCATTTAGTTTTCTGATGTTTTTTAGGTGATCTAATATACCCTTTTTTGTAGTGTTGACCGCAGTTTTTCTACTTGTTCCACCTGATATGCTTGATACACAGTTGATCTGCATAAACCGTTTGATCTGCTTGATCTGCACCGGTGATCCGCTTGCACCATTCGAACACTGATAGATTACGAAAGTATAAAATGGATCGAAGTGGATGATGGTAAATGATACAGAGAGCGAAAAATCTAGATAAATCTTGCAACAGAAAAAAAAAGGAATCACCTGGAAAAATTAAATAAAGAATCATGATCGATTTGTCAAAATATTTGGAACCTGTTGTAAACGTGTTATTCAAACACATCAAACACGCAAACATGTGTTACTCAAACACAATAAATATGTGTTTAAATTGATGACTATCCATCATGATTATTTATTAGTTTGTTACACGCATCTTAGTTTAAGAGACCGACCTTAGACATGTATAAAAGGCAGATGCATATGTGTAAGAAAAAATTATCAAACTTACTTACCATTTCTTTCTCACGTTGTTTCTTCTTCTTACTTCACCTTTTCAAATTAATTCTCTTACTCAAACATTTATATTAATATAAATATTTTTTAACATGTTATCAGCACGATCGTCTCCAGATCCGTTGTTGTACCGAAAAGGTGAATTTAAATTTAAATTCAATTTATTTTTTTTACTTTTTTAATTTGTATGTTTATACGGGAAAATATGCTCTGTTTTCTCCGTTTATATATGGTTTCAGAAAGATAAGCGATGTCTTCTCCGAACCGATCATTAGGGTAAGCTATGCCTTCACGATCATGATCACATGGTAGACTATTTCTACTCAGATCATAATTTATAGAGTTAAAGGATAAGTCTTCTCTTTGATCATATTTTATGGAGATGATGGTTAAATTCTCCTCCTTGGTCAAATCTTTATGGAGTAGAAAATTTTATCTCATCCTTGAATTTATAGTCGGTGATGCCTTCTTAATTATTTAAATTTCTGCATTTAAGTTTCTGTTTTTAATTTCTGCATTTAAATTTCTGTTTTTAAATTCTTCTTTTAAATTTATGCATTTAAATTCAGTTTTACTATATTTTTATAATTTTCATATTATAGACACAATTATCATGTCAAATTTGGTAAAAGGCTCGAAATTACTATCATTGATATATCTGAGAAGATTTATATGACATGGGCAGTAAGTGCAGAGAGGCACCTAAGAGGAAACAGGCTTCTTGATACCATCGATAAGTCGGAAACGACATCGGATGAGAAAAAGGCAAAGGCCATGATATTTTTATTCCATCACATCCATGATGGTTTAAAAGCTGAATACATCACGAAAGAATATCCTGGAGATCTTTGGCAATCATTGAAAGAAATGTATGATCATCAGAAGTATGTGATCTTACCGAAAGCCAAACATGAATGGATACACCTCCGATTTCAGGACTACAAAAATGTAGTGAGTATAATTCCGCAATGTTCGGAATTACTTCGAGGATGGTGTTATGTGGAGAAAACATAACTGATTACGATATGATAGAGAAAACTCTCTCCACATTTCATCCTGGGAATGTAGTCCTGCAACAACAATATCGTGTAAATGGGTATACCCGTTATTCGGAGTTGATGCAAAGTCTCCTTGTTGCAGAACAAAATAATGAACTCGTGATGATGAATTATCAAACTCGTCCCACTGGAGCAGCTTCATTCCCAGAAGTGAATGCTGCATCATCCAGTTATAACAATTGACAAGGTCGTGGACGCAGACCTAGTAGAAACCGAGGTCGCAGTTTTGGACGAGACGTGGACTAGGACGAGGAAAAGGATTCCGTCCAAATGATTAATATAACAGAAGAAATTATAAAGGAAAAGAAGATGGTTGAGAAGTGAAAAAGCAAATTGAACATGTTTGCTACATATGCGCCATGAAGGGACATCAGATACGTACTTGTCGTACGCCAAAACATTTAGCCGATCTGTATCGGGAATCACCAATGGGAAAAGAGAAAGAAAGTGAAACTAATTTCATATCCAGTGAACCCGGATCTTATCATGGTCTGAGTGATGATACTCATCTCGATGTTACGGATTTCCTAGTTGATCCAGAGAGTATCGACTAACAAGATACAATCGTTGTGATATAAGGTTATCTTCCAGAAAAAAGATAAATAAGACCAAAGCCAACCGTTTTTTATGTGATATATTAAAAGTTTTTTAATTGTTTAATTGTGATATATTTACTTTATAATATAAGTTTGGTGTTTGGTGTTTATGCTTATATGTTTAATAATGCATACTTTATGAATGTTTAAATCCAGAAAATGTCAGATTTTGAGATTCAGGATGGAGATATATGTCTGGCAGACAGTGCTACAACACGTACGATTATTAACAATGAAAATTATTTCCCCTGTCTCAAAATGAATGACTTTGCTAAAAGCGTGAGTACAATATCTGGTAATGCAAACATAATTATGGGCTCTCGAAGCGGCCTTTTTTAATGTCAAGGGGAACAAAATTTGAAATAAGTGATGCATCATATGCCCTTAAGTCTCATCGAAATTTGTTGAGTTTTAAGGATATCCGCAAAAATGGATATTATATTGAAACCGTGAGTATAAATGGCATTGAGTATCTTTTCATTACATCAGAGAGGAAACATATATTGGAAGAATTGAAAATGCTATCATCCGGATTATATTTGCATTGCACAAAAATAAACATGACTGAATCATATGTTACAATGAACCCGAAGTTTACTAGTACGTGATATGAGGCATTTTCACCTCATTATAACCTTTGTTTTCTATAACTTATCGAGTCTTTTTAGTCTTTATCGAGTCGTTTCAGGTCATTAGGAAACTTTGGACGAAGTTTGGAGTGATTGGAGCCTTTGGAGCAGAAAAGAATCATATTGGAAGAAAAGAAGGCGAATCTGTGAAGAATTACCAATTTCACTTCGGAGCACCTGCTCCCGATTTTTGGCCACCTAGCGAGCACCTGCTCGCCCGATCGGAGAAAAATAAGGGAGGTCGTTTTGACCTAACCCTAATGACGAAAAAAGAAGGAGCAGCCGCCTAGAAGACTCTACTATATATACTCCCTTTAGTTTTAGTATTTTAATCATCTTCCATCATCTTATTCTTTATCTTTTACCTTTTACCTTTAGTTTTCCTAGAGAGCTTTGTATTATTTTTGGGAGAAGAATCTCTGCAACATCTGGAGAAGAATTCTGAACCCTCTTTATTTATTTTCTATTTCATTCATGGATTTCTCTTCATCTATTGCTATGTTTTGTTTCTCCATGTCTGAGTAAATCTCTTA
This sequence comes from Isatis lusitanica, assembly GCA_900406415.1. Classification (NCBI taxonomy): domain Eukaryota; kingdom Viridiplantae; phylum Streptophyta; class Magnoliopsida; order Brassicales; family Brassicaceae; genus Isatis; species Isatis lusitanica. The sequence goes on from OVBB01000682.1 coordinate 7,961, forward strand.
GTTAGGTTAGGGTTTTCAAAGGAATTCATGAGCTAAGGGATTAAACACAAATAGGCTAATAAATCGATGTCTTCACCCTTGTTGTTCTTTTTGCTTAAATCGAATTGATCACTTGATTTTATGATCTTAGGTTTAACTTAGACAGCGAGAGTTGCTAGGTTGCTAGAAGAAAACACTGGTGAACAATTTATTCATTACCTGCAAGAGTAGATGTATTGGAGAATTGTGAACATATCAAACCTTATCTTAAAGCTTGTCTGCGAATTCTGGAACCAACGAGAGTTAGGATTTCTAGGTTGTTAGACAAAGGTATTAGTACCACGAGAGTGGATTGATATTATCTTTATGTTTGAGTTCTAGACTTGTGCTTAATCATAGCCTGAATAGTTGTTTGATCATTTGCTCTGAATTTTCTGCGAAACTCCTTGACCTAACATTTGTTTTATTTAATTTATCTCATTGTTTAAATTCGTTTATTTGCTACCCAAACAATCTTGATCTGTCTTAGCTTTAAAACTAGCTTATAAAACCATAGTGTAATACTTGGTCTTCGTGGAATTGACTCCTAAGTACTATTACGTTTGCTGTACACTTGCAGTAGGAAAATAGGGTTTAAAACCTGTGTATCAGTACGTTTAAAGTTTGGCATGAAAAGCTAGGGCATCCTGGTTCAGTCATGAAGAGAAAAATTGTGCAGAATTTGTAATGGCCATCCGTTGAAAAACGAGAAAATTTTGCAATCGGGCGAGTTTTTATGTAATGCATATTCTCGAGGAAAACAAATAACTCGGACATTACCAGCTAAAGTTGGGAATGAATCCCCTGATATATGTGGACCGGTCCACCCACCGTGTAGGCCATTTCAGTATTTTATGGTATTGATTGACGTTTCTTGTAGATGGTCACATGTGTGTCTTTTTACCACACGAAATAAGGATTTCGCAAAATTAATTTCCCAAACAATCAGGTTGAAAGTACAATTCCCTGAGTATCCCATTATAAAAGTACGGATTGATAACGCTGGTGAATTCACTTCATCGACATTTAATGACTATTGTATGTTAATGGGGATTGATGTTGAACACCCAGTTCCCCATGTTCATATACAAAATGGTATGGTTGAGTCTTTGATTAAACGCTTGCAATTAATTGCAAAACCGTTAATATTGAGAACAAATCTTTCAAATAATACCTAGTGCATATCATATATACTCCCCAATACAATTAGCATATGGTCAAGAGCCAGATATATCCCATCTCCGTGTTTTTTGGTGTGCGGTTTTTTTGCCGGTAGCACCACCGCAAATATCAAAAATGGGGCCATAAAGGAGATTGGGAATATATATCGGATATATGTCACCAAGTATAATTCGATATCTTGAACCGAAAACTGATGATATGTTTACGGCAAGGTTTGCTGATTGGCATTTTAATGAAGATGAATTTCCAGCGTTAGGGGGAGGAATTATCGAAGTTCCAAAAGATGTTATATGGTGCACACCATCGTTGTTGCACATTGATCCCCCTACATATCAACTTGAACTTGAAGTTCAAAAAATTGTACATTTGCAAAATTTGGCAAATCAATTACCAGATGCGTTCACAGATACAAAAAAGTGACAAAATCATATATGCCATCGAGAATTATTGTTCCTGAAGAACATGCTGATGGGAACATAGCACCTAAGGTTCAGTGTTGAAGAGGAGCAGACCGATGGATTCTAAAGATAAAAATCCCCAAAAGAAAAAGAAGTTGGGAGAACAAAGTAAAAAGGTTCCCGATGAACCAGTTGAACAAAAATGTCCAGAAGACACAAATGAAAAGGTTCCTAAAGAACCACAAAAGGATGAAAATCCAGATGATGAAAATGAATCAGAGAAATATGAAATTTCCATCACTATGCCCAAAATGAAAAGTTATGGATTAGAAATAAAATAAAAGATACTGATGGAATATTTTCTTTTTCTGTATCTAAAGAAATTGATCACGAAAGTGGTGATCCATATCCAAGGTCCATATCAGAATGTCTGAAAAGACATGATTGGGAGAAATGGAAGAGAGCCATACAAGTTGAATTACTCTCCCTTAACAAAAAAAAAAAATGTTTTTGGACCTATTGTCACAATATCTGAAAACGTAAAACCAGTGGGGTACAAGCGGGTGTTTGTACGAAAAAAAATGAGAAAAATGAGGTTACAAGATATAAATCCTGACTTGTTGCTCAAGTTTTTCTCAAATGTCGGGAGTTGATTATGAAGAGAAATACTCTCCGGTCTAGCGGCATCTAGAAAGCTAGATATGTACCTTATGGATGTTGTGACAGCATATCTATATGGATCATTGGATAATGATATCTACATGAAAATCTCGGAAGGATTGAAAATGTCTGAAACATTAAGCTCAAAGTCTATAGAGATTTGTTTGGTAAAATTACAGCGATCACTTTAACGGATTAAAACAATCCGGACGCATGTGGTATAATCGCCTAAGTGAGTTCTTACTATGCAAAGACTGTGTAAACAATGTGATATGCCCTTGTGTGTTTATTAAGAAATCTTCATGTGGTTTTGTGATCATTGCTGTATATGTTGATGACCTGAATATAATTGGAACTTAAAGGGAAATTGATGATGCAAGAGCTCATATGAAAGAAGAGTTCGAAATGAAAGATTTTGGACAGAAAAGTTTTTGTCTTGGGCTCCAGATTGAGCATCTCTAAGATGGAGTATTTGTGCATTAGTTAAATTATACAAAACGGATTTTGAAACGCTTTTATATGGATAAAGTGAATCCTTTGAGTACTCCAATGGTTAATAGAATGACTGATGTTGACAAGGATCCTTTTAGACCTTGTGAAGATAGCGAATAAATATTAGGTCATGCAGTACCTTATATGAGCTCTATCGACAGGCTTATGTATCTTGCAAATTGTACACGACCAGATATTGCTTTCGCTACTAATCTACTTGTAAGATACAGCTCATCTACTCGTAGACATTGGAACGGAATAAAGCATATATTATGTTATCTCCAAGGTACGGTTGATTTAGGTTTATATTATCCGAGAAACCCCGAGTTTAATCTAGTTGGTTTTGCAGATGCAGGATATTTAATAGATCCTCATAAAGCTCGGTCGCAAACCGGATGTGCTTTTACAATTGGTGGAACTTTAATCTCGTGGTGTTCCCAAAAGCAGACTTTGGTTGCAACTTCCTCAAATCATGCAGAAACTATTGCCCTCCACGAAACATTTAGAGATTGTGTATGACTCAGATTAATGATTCATCATATACAAGAATCAAGCGGAATACTCACAAAGAATGAGCCAACGAAAATGTTCGAAGACAATGCTGCATGTGTCACCCAACTTAAGAAAGGTTACATCAAGAGCGGCATAACAAAGCATATTCCCCCCAAGATTTTTCTCTTACATACGAGAACTTGAGAAGAATCAAGAAGTGGACATCGAGTACATCCGTTCAAGTGATAGTGCAGCTGATCTATTCACGAAAGTGCTTCCGGCTACTACATTCTGAAAATACGTTCAAGGTATCGGAATGCATCATCTAAAGGACTTACAGATTTCTTTTCCAGGAGAGCATTACTGCACTCTTTTTTTTTTGTTATGGTTTTTATCCCAAATGAATTTTTCCATAATAAAGTTGTTAACAAAGTAGTACACGATATAATAATAAGATGGATAATCAATGGGGAGTGTTGTAAACTTGTTATTCAAACACGTCAAACATGTGTTATCCAAACATAATTAGATTGATGACTATCCATCATAATTATTTATTAGTTTGTTGCATACATGTTAGTTTAAGAAATCGACCTTATACATGTATAAAAAGCAGATGCCTATGTGTAAGAAAAAATTATCAGACTTACTTACCACTTTCTCTTTACCTTGTTTCTTCTTCTTACTTCACATTCTCCATATTAATTCTCTTACTCAAACACATATATTAATACAAATATTTCTTAACAGAACCTACATTGCCATTTTGTTTTTGTTGGCTAAAATAACCTTATGTATTATAATATATGCTGCAGAATCTTGACCCTTTTATATATTCTTTTTTTTATGTAGCTCGCAACTCAAGCAAACTTATTAGACAAAGAACCAATGAACGTAAAAAGGTTTTAGAATTGACCTTTGTGATTTCTTCCATCAAGTCTCTTGTCGCTTAACGTTACACTCGTCATTTCTGGTTTCTATTTTCTTCCTCACGTTGCATTTGCCAGGCTGTTTTTATTTTTCTTGATGTTACAGTAACGGTAACGAATCGACGACCTAAATAATATATCTTGCTGACGGACATCTTGTTCGCAAAAAGAAGACATTAATAATAATTTCATGAATCGAAAAGCAAGTTTACAATATTTTGTGACTTATCATCTTATAATTATATCGAAATAAAAGAATGGTAATTAAACTGAATAATTTGCTATATTTTCATTCTATTTTGCTGGTACTTTCTTGCTATTTTCTAATAATGACATTTACCAAAATTCATTTTGTTGATCCAAAATGAATCATGGATCCATAACTTGGTACATTACCTCAATATTAACACAAGAAATGTCATTGATGTTCAAGAATTATTACCAAAATGTCATTGATGTTCATTATGTTTTTTTTTTTTTTTACCAATATTAACTCAATATTGGTAAAATGTCATTGATGTTCAGTGATGTTCATTATGTTCATTGATGTTCAAGAATTATTACCAATATTACCAAAATGTCATTGATGTCCATTATGTTTTTTTTTTTAAAGAAGAATTATGTCGTGAATATTAGGCTCCGAATGGTGAACGGTTTTTGAGTGATGCGGAACCAGCGGTTTTTAGGCGGTGCGGTTTTTACAGTTATAAAAATGTATAGATACATAGTATATGTAGAGATTTTCGGTACTGTTAAATGCGGGTGCGGTGCGGTTCACGGTCACCATTCGTAGCCTTATACGTAACTAGTGGTAGATAAGTAGATTTAAATTTAATCATTTAATTAGCCCAAAAGAGTAAGTGGCCAACGAAAGCAAAACAGAATCTGAAAACTAAAAAAATAAAGAAAAAAGATATCTATTGTGATCAGACGGCTAAGATCTGATGCCATCAGGTTAACACGTGTCAGAAGTACTCCAGTCTCCAGGTATCATTCTCTGACACATGACATCAGTCGATTGCACCGTCGATACGGCGCCGTTAAGGCACATTTATTTCTTCTATCATATTTTTAGTTTTTCCCTCTCCGTTATTCTTCCTCTGTCCGTTACTTTAATCTGGATCAATCGTAGAGATAATATATGACTTTATTTTGAGATAAAATATAATATCTTTATGATTAATTAGAGAGTTAGAAAATAAGTAGGAAGAGATAGAGAGTAATTTTTAGAGACGAAAAATAGTAACTTTTAGACTTGGTTTCTGTTATAAAGTGCTTTAACTATCTTTTATATATAAAGAAAGTTCTGAATGTTAAAAGTGGAATAGGTCATACAGGTTAAGTAGATAATATTTTTTTTATTTATGAATGTCGAGCATGGATACTAATTCTTTTTAATAAGATTTTTACTATATTGATGGACGACTAAAAAATTATATTATTCATATGTTTCTTATAATTTTCAAATTTTAAAAGAATGGATAAAACATATTTTCTTGTGCTTATTATTTTGTTAATAGAAATAATATAGAAATCTACATTATTTATTCATTTTCCAAGTCTCATCATATTTGATGCTTTAAAAAATAATTTTAGAATTATCAATTAAATAAAGACAGATTGGTGACTGGATTCAAAATTTATCATTGAATAACATTTCTAAATGTTTTACTTTGACATAATCGAATTTTCAAGTCCAAATATAATTTTATCTAAAGCTTGCTATTATTTTCGTCTCGTTATATTTACTGATTTTACATATGAACTGTTGTACTCCAATAGAATCCAATTATGTAGTTCGAAGGATATATATTGCTTATGCTATTTTTTACTTATACACACAGTTTTTGTGTGTGTGTGTGTGCTTAAATCAAGTTCATGAACTCTCGATACGTTGCACTTGTACCATCTATAATAAGAAGACAAGATGCTCATCGAAGCTGTCGATTAGTGAATATCAACCGTACTATATATATTTTATATAAATATTTACAAAAAGCAACCAAAATATTTAGTAGGATATTGCCGAAAAGCGATATCCCTTTCCTCCTCCCTGCAGCCTATAAATTGGAATGTCCCCTTCTAATCTCATTACCACAGTAAAGAACATTTCTATCCTTTACTCTCTCTTTATCTTTATCTTTCTATCTCTGCAAAATGGATTCGAGGACTCTCGTGCTAATGCTTCTCTTGTGCCTCATGTTCCTGCATGATGCTTCTGGTCTCTCTCTCTCTCTTCCTCTCGCTCTTCTATATATCTATAACTCGTGTTCACGTATTCTTACTACAATGTTTTCTACAGATAACACTCATGCTCATACCCACGTTCATGCACTTCCCACTCGCAAGGTTTGCTTCAACTTTTACTAATGCCTCTGAACGTAGATATATCATTTCCACATAGATATATGCCTTTGTTATAAACACATACGCCCACTCAAATATCTATATCGTCTTTGAATATATTAAAGTGTGCACGTTTTTAATATGCTACTAAAAATGGTGTTTGATATGTCAGATGATGATGATGAAGGAAAATGAAAGTGGAGGAGCAAATGGAAACGAAGAAGAGAAGAAGGAAGTGTTAGGGTTAAATGAAGAGCTAAGGACTGTTCCTTCAGGACCTGACCCTTTGCACCATCACGTGAACCCACCAAGAAAGCCAAGAACCGACTCTCATCTCCCTTGAACCACCTTTTCTTCTTTCTTTTGCTTTTTACTTATTCCGTATTGTATATTAACTCTTCTGTTTAATCGGTTTCATCTTGAGAGATTTTCTGTTTAATTACTCTTTTTTGCTAGCCTTGTGGATGGTTAATGTAAGATAAGCACTACTTTTGTTTCCCACGGATCTCTCATAATCTTCTTAGAAAACCCATTTCGACTTAAACGTGGTTATTACTTTCTACGTTGCTCCATATTAACATAGTTCTTTTTTACGTGTCAACAACAAATTTAAAACTTCTCCTAGACAATTTGGCGCTGGGGGATGTATTACTCCAGTACTTTTTGCGATTGTCAATGCAGCTGATTAATCGAAATGATAGTAATAATTAAATTAAAAACATCTTCATGAACCGATGATGTGGTGAGAAGTAGTATAAATGTAATCGGCAGTGACAGGCAGTGTCAATGTCAAAGATGACGATTTGTATCGGAGGCTACGATTGTGGAGGAGTACTAAAACGACACACATATATACTTAATAAATGTGAAAATATTGTGTTCAAAAAGCAAAAAAAGAAAAAGTAATATGAAAATATTCACTGTGATGGCGTAATAACAAACCTCGAGCTAATTATTATCCTTAATGATACCAAATCTATATGATACGATATTATTGTTATTAGCTCGAGGTTTGTTATCAGAGAGACTGACACTTGAGATGTGACACTGGCGATTTCGCTCACGTCACCACTTTTCCTACCTCAAAGAACGCTTACGGCTTTATCCATCCACTTTTCCGGATCTTTCAAATGTAATTTAAGGTATATTTTTTATTGTCAAATTTAATTGCATCTTACTACTTCAGAGAATAAGAAAATTAGTAGTAGTAAGGAAAAAAGGAAAGAAAATTATTATATTATTAAAAGCATTTCACGTGCTTTGTAGTTGGAAATACTAGAGATAGCAATCAATTTTTCGTTCCACCAATGTCATCCCAAAACTTTTTTTTTGGGTGTAATAAAAGATCTCATGCGTGACAATATTCCCCTTTCAAATCATATCAGATTCCATATAAATCTACTTTCAGTTATAAATAACAAATTTACATAATTGCAAATCAGTTAGTTTAAAGAAAAGAAAGTGTGAAAACTGAGATTACAGCTTCAATGTTCTGCTTCCATGAATATGAAACTCGTTAGATATTCTTTTGCTTCGAGGTCTGAAGGCTGCTTATAATGTTTGTATGAAGCTTCTTCTTATCGGTGACCATCCAAAGGGATCTAACTGAAAAAAAGTTTCAACTTTCAAGTTAGTCGCTGATGGGTGGTAACAGTTAATCAAGGTATTATAATATTAATCAAGTGTTGCTATATCCAAAGTCTTTTTTTAACTATTGCAACTACTACGGCTAGTTCGGTTTTATGTTTTATTTTTTAATTAACTTGGTTGGAGTATCCACTTGGTTGTGGAAAAATATACTGAAATTAACCGACATTAATTATGGTTTGGTTCAGTTCGGTTATTGGTTAGTTTGGTTATTTTTAACCTTGCCAAAATTAACCAAAGTTTTTGGCTTATTGGCTTAAATTCATTTAACATCAGTCAAAACTTAAAATCAGTTAATTTGGTTAGTTCTGAATTTTTCGGTTCGGTGGTTTTAATATATTTTTGATTAAATTTGTTATAATTTAAATAATTGCAATCAAGTTGGATAGTTGGTCAACTGATTACATTGCTGGCAATAACATTCACCTAGCTACAAGAGTCAGACTATTACCAAGCTACATCACTAACACTAAAAACATCGGTAGAAAGAGAATTTGAGTTTCAAGTAGATAAAATTATGGAAAAATGATTGTAAGCTACACGAAGTAAACGCCATCACATGGCTACACATGCAAAGAATATTAATATATTAAAACTACACGAACTATATGGTTAACATGGCGACATATATGAACTAAATGGTGTTATGTTGCTAACACCACAACCATCATTCACACTTCATAATGTTGTTAATTATACTTAACAGACCGACAATATGTTATTTATTAAGAAATATTGTAATTACTTAAAATGAAAATTTGTCAAATAGAAATATTTGCTATATAAACATAGTATAAATAAAATATTTTTTTAATATATATACAAATTTACCTACCAAAATAGTGCCTATAAATTAACAAGATATTTTAAAAGCACATAAATATATAAATATACAATTTAATTTAATTTAATTTTGAAGTTTATATAAATATAATTTTTAATATTATACTTTTACTAAAATAATATGTAAATTTTAGATATTAAATACACTATAATATATACATATATTCATAAATTATTATTATCATAAATATAGTTTGTGTAGTTTTTTTTGTTAAAATAGTTTGTGTAGTTTTGAATACATTTTTTTAGTACTGTAAAAAGATGGTTGTGGTATTAGAACCATAACATCATTTAGTTCATATATATCACCATGTTAACCATATAGTTCGTGTAGTTTTGAATACATTAATATTCTCNNNAATACATTAATATTCTCTGGATGTGTAGTCATGTGATGGCGTTTACTTCGTTAGCTGCCAATCATTTTTCCTAAAATTATTTTAGCTTGAGTTAGACTCATTTCTTTTGTGTATTTAGAAGTTTCATCTAGATACTATATGCTCCATCTAAATGTTATCTAAATTATACATTTGAATTTTGTTCGTATAGATTTTGATTTATGCATCTAAATGCAAAACTTTGCATTTCTAGCTGGAAAGAACTAGTTAACAGTTTTGGTATAAACTGTTATTCTACAGTTTTGACAAGAAAATTCAATTTTGCAGTTTTGATGAAAAATGTGATTTTCCGCTTAAAAAATGTTATTTTGCGGCTATGAAGAGAGAATGACATTATGATGTTTTTGGTAAAAAACTTTTATTTGTGGTTTTCGTTAAAATTGTTGTTTTGTAGTTTTGAGTAAGAAAAGTTATTCAAGGGATTTTGTGAGAAACTTTTTTTAAAATATACATTTCAAAATTTTAAAAATTTATGGGTTGTTAGTAAACTATATATGATTCAGTTTATTACAGGTTTTAGTTTATTACAGGTTTTAGTTTCTAACACAAGTGTTCGATGTATACAGAAATTCTGCCGGAGTACGTAGAAACATAGAAGGACTTAAAGAAAGCCACACCAAGAAAAGAGAAAAAGAAAGCCACACCAAGATCCCTTTATAAATGCTTCACTTAGCAAATTAAAAAAAATTCATTGATGCATCTTTTTTCCTTATATTGCATAAACTTGATTTGGAAGATGCTAAAACCGAAGAATAGAGAAATCGTCACCGAAAAAAACCACTATGTAAGAAAATGATTCAGAAAAAATGGAGATTTGTGTTTCAATAATGGACATAGGGTTTTCTCCTACCCCAGTATCGTTTCATTGCGTTTTGTTTTCTTGTACAAGATCTAATATACATATTAAAAACATTTTCTTTATTTTTTATGATAACAACCAAAGAAGAATGGCGAAGTCCAAATGTAGACAAGGAGCAAAAATGAAGGCTCCAGCTCCAAAGGTGATTTTTGATAGTTGATAAGAAAATCCAGCTGCAAAGGTTGAATGGCTGTAAAATCCGTAAAAATTATATAGTTTCTCTTGAAAACAGTTTATAATCATTTTTTTTTTGTGTGTGTTTCAATCTAGTTTTTTTTCAGATTGATTAAAGAACCAAAAAATCCTTAAGGAATTATAACAGTGGTTGGTTTTTGGTTTTTGGTTTGCATGTAGGAGGTTGATGACAATGTTTGAAAATAATTATGAGTCTTGATGATAATTTTCTCCACTTTTTCAAAATTTGGATAGTCTTCATCAGTGTCACAAAAAAAAAAAAAAAGAATAGTTTTCATCTTATGTTCTTTAGATTTGATTTTATTATTCTGATAAATGGTGTTCCTCGTAAGTGTAATGACTTTTATGGTCACTATGCTTAACACAAAACTCTTTACTATTTTAAGCATTTTGTCTCATTAATCAATTTCTTTTTAATTGACTAATTAGTGATACTTTTTCTTAGCACAAATGAATTATTCATTTTTAAATGTGTGATAGTTAATTATAATGAACTATTTGAGATTATCATTATCTACATTCTACAACAACACGAAGATTAGTGTGATCACATGATTCACAAGTCGAATGTACATGTGTATCCCCATCTTCACCTTTCCCATGTACACAATCTTCATGTTTCTGGTGAATCAAAACTTCTTTGGAGCGATTATCATTTTTTGATGTATCATTGCTATAAGCATCATCATGGACAATTGTGATCACATGATCATCATGACATTTGGTCGGCCAGCTACAAACAATGCTTCTCCCATTTGGTTTCTCAGCTAATATAGACGGCTGAATCTTGTCCTTAAATCTTGCGGCTGATGCTAGTTCATGTAGAGATTTCAAGATTTTCTCGGTTAGGTTAATAATATCAATGAGCAAGGAGATTGCCGTGAGAAGTGAGATGAGTTCTCCTGGCTCAACTTCTTTCAAGATGCCTGAATTAAGTAAGTTGGTGAGGACTTTGCAAGCAGATTGTGCGTTTTGGACATGATGATCGGAAGAAGATGGTTTGATCATTTTCTTTAATGAAACTGACATTTCTTTCATCGCTTTGCCTGACTCCAAACTCATTCTTCGCAACGGTTCTTCTATTTTCCTTTTTATATCAACTGACACCTGAAATTATATATATATATATATATATAAATTATTAGTTTTGATAACAAAGGTATAAAGAACTATGGTTGGGTAACAATTTTTTTTTAAAATGTAATAATATAATAATATAATTTAGTATATATGGTTTATATT